>CAMPDV010005186.1:0-26789 GCA_946699065.1 Loxodes magnus
ACTTCAAAACACTTATAAAACTATGCTTTTTTTACTTTAAAAATTACACTACTTTTTTTCATTCATTGTTAACTCACTCTGGTATTAAAATTTCGTATTCTCACTTCTAAAGATATCTAAAACTATGCTTTTTTTTACTTTAAAAATTACACTACTTTTTTTCATTCATTGTTAACTCACTCTGGTATTAAAATTTCGTATTCTCACTTAAAAAGATATCTAAAACTATGTTTTTTTTACTTTAAAAATTACACTACTTTTTTTCATTCATTGTTAACTCACTCTGGTATTAAAATTTCGTATTCTCACTTCAAAAGATATCTAAAACTATGCTTTTTTTTACTTTAAAAATTACACTACTTTTTTTCATACATTGTTAACTCACTCTGGTATTAAAATTTCGTATTCTCACTTCAAAAGATATCTAAAACTATGCTTTTTTTACTTTAAAAATTACACTACTTTTTTTCATTCATTGTTAACTCACTCTGGTATTAAAATTTCGTATTCTCACTTCAAAAGATATCTAAAACTATGCTTTTTTTTACTTTAAAAATTACACTACTTTTTTTCATACATTGTTAACTCACTCTGGTATTAAAATTTCGTATTCTCACTTCAAAAGATATCTAAAACTATGCTTTTTTTTACTTTAAAAATTACACTACTTTTTTTCATTCATTGTTAACTCACTCTGGTATTAAAATTTCGTATTCTCACTTCAAAAGATATCTAAAACTATGCTTTTTTTTACTTTAAAAATTACACTACTTTTTTTCATACATTGTTAACTCACTCTGGTATTAAAATTTCGTATTCTCACTTCAAAACACTTATAAAACTATGCTTTTTTTACTTTAAAAATTACACTACTTTTTTTCATTCATTGTTAACTCACTCTGGTATTAAAATTTCGTATTCTCACTTCAAAAGATATCTAAAACTATGCTTTTTTTTACTTTAAAAATTACACTACTTTTTTTCATACATTGTTAACTCACTCTGGTATTAAAATTTCGTATTTTCACTTCAAAAGATATCTAAAACTATGCTTTTTTTTCTTTAAAAATTACACTACTTTTTTTCATTCATTGTTAACTCACTCTGGTATTAAAATTTCGTATTCTCACTTCAAAACACTTATAAAACTATGCTTTTTTTACTTTAAAAATTACACTACTTTTTTTCATGCATTGTTAACTCACTCTGGTATTAAAATTTCGTATTCTCACTTCAAAACACTTATAAAACTATGCTTTTTTTTACTTTAAAAATTACACTACTTTTTTTCATACATTGTTAACTCACTCTGGTATTAAAATTTCGTATTCTCACTTCAAAAGATATCTAAAACTATGCTTTTTTTTACTTTAAAAATTACACTACTTTTTTTCATACATTGTTAACTCACTCTGGTATTAAAATTTCGTATTCTCACTTCAAAAGATTTCTAAAACTATGCTTTTTTTTACTTTAAAAATTACACTACTTTTTTTCATTCATTGTTAACTCACTCTGGTATTAAAATTTCGTATTCTCACTTCAAAACACTTATAAAACTATGCTTTTTTTACTTTAAAAATTACACTACTTTTTTTCATGCATTGTTAACTCACTCTGGTATTAAAATTTCGTATTCTCACTTCAAAAGATATCTAAAACTATGCTTTTTTTTACTTTAAAAATTACACTACTTTTTTTCATACATTGTTAACTCACTCTGGTATTAAAATTTCGTATTCTCACTTCAAAAGATATCTAAAACTATGCTTTTTTTACTTTAAAAATTACACTACTTTTTTTCATACATTGTTAACTCACTCTGGTATTAAAATTTCGTATTCTCACTTCAAAAGATATCTAAAACTATGCTTTTTTTACTTTAAAAATTACACTACTTTTTTTCATACATTGTTAACTCACTCTGGTATTAAAATTTCGTATTCTCACTTCAAAACACTTATAAAACTATGCTTTTTTTTCTTTATAAATTACACTACTTTTTTTCATTCATTGTTAACTCACTCTGGTATTAAAATTTCGTATTCTCACTTCAAAACACTTATAAAACTATGCTTTTTTTACTTTAAAAATTACACTACTTTTTTTCATGCATTGTTAACTCACTCTGGTATTAAAATTTCGTATTCTCACTTCAAAAGATATCTAAAACTATGCTTTTTTTTACTTTAAAAATTACACTACTATTTTTCATACATTGTTAACTCACTCTGGTATTAAAATTTCGTATTCTCACTTCAAAAGATATCTAAAACTATGCTTTTTTTACTTTAAAAATTACACTACTTTTTTTCATACATTGTTAACTCACTCTGGTATTAAAATTTCGTATTCTCACTTCAAAAGATATCTAAAACTATGCTTTTTTTTACTTTAAAAATTACACTACTTTTTTTCATACATTGTTAACTCACTCTGGTATTAAAATTTCGTATTCTCACTTCAAAACACTTATAAAACTATGCTTTTTTTTCTTTATAAATTACACTACTTTTTTTCATACATTGTTAACTCACTCTGGTATTAAAATTTCGTATTCTCACTTCAAAAGATATCTAAAACTATGCTTTTTTTTACTTTAAAAATTACACTACTTTTTTTCATTCATTGTTAACTCACTCTGGTATTAAAATTTCGTATTCTCACTTCAAAACACTTATAAAACTATGCTTTTTTTACTTTAAAAATTACACTACTTTTTTTCATGCATTGTTAACTCACTCTGGTATTAAAATTTCGTATTCTCACTTCAAAAGATATCTAAAACTATGCTTTTTTTTACTTTAAAAATTACACTACTTTTTTTCATACATTGTTAACTCACTCTGGTATTAAAATTTCGTATTCTCACTTCAAAACACTTATAAAACTATGCTTTTTTTTCTTTATAAATTACACTACTTTTTTTCATACATTGTTAACTCACTCTGGTATTAAAATTTCGTATTCTCACTTCAAAAGATATCTAAAACTATGCTTTTTTTTACTTTAAAAATTACACTACTTTTTTTCATACATTGTTAACTCACTCTGGTATTAAAATTTCGTATTCTCACTTCAAAACACTTATAAAACTATGCTTTTTTTACTTTAAAAATTACACTACTTTTTTTCATTCATTGTTAACTCACTCTGGTATTAAAATTTCGTATTCTCACTTCAAAAGATATCTAAAACTATGCTTTTTTTTACTTTAAAAATTACACTACTTTTTTTCATACATTGTTAACTCACTCTGGTATTAAAATTTCGTATTCTCACTTCAAAACACTTATAAAACTATGCTTTTTTTACTTTAAAAATTACACTACTTTTTTTCATTCATTGTTAACTCACTCTGGTATTAAAATTTCGTATTCTCACTTCAAAAGATATCTAAAACTATGCTTTTTTTTACTTTAAAAATTACACTACTTTTTTTCATTCATTGTTAACTCACTCTGGTATTAAAATTTCGTATTCTCACTTCAAAACACTTATAAAACTATGCTTTTTTTACTTTAAAAATTACACTACTTTTTTTCATTCATTGTTAACTCACTCTGGTATTAAAATTTCGTATTTTCACTTCAAAAGATTTCTAAAACTATGCTTTTTTTTTACTTTAAAAATTACACTACTTTTTTTCATTCATTGTTAACTCACTCTGGTATTAAAATTTCGTATTCTCACTTCAAAAGATTTCTAAAACTATGCTTTTTTTACTTTAAAAATTACACTACTTTTTTTCATACATTTTTAACTCACTCTGGTATTAAAATTTCGTATTCTCACTTCAAAAGATATCTAAAACTATGCTTTTTTTACTTTAAAAATTACACTACTTTTTTTCATTCATTGTTAACTCACTCTGGTATTAAAATTTCGTATTCTCACTTCAAAAGATATCTAAAACTATGCTTTTTTTACTTTAAAAATTACACTACTTTTTTTCATACATTGTTAACTCACTCTGGTATTAAAATTTCGTATTCTCACTTCAAAACACTTATAAAACTATGCTTTTTTTTACTTTAAAAATTACACTACTTTTTTTCATACATTGTTAACTCACTCTGGTATTAAAATTTCGTATTCTCACTTCAAAAGATATCTAAAACTATGCTTTTTTTTACTTTAAAAATTACACTACTTTTTTTCATTCATTGTTAACTCATTCTGGTATTAAAATTTCGTATTCTCACTTCAAAAGATATCTAAAACTATGCTTTTTTTTACTTTAAAAATTACACTACTTTTTTTCATTCATTGTTAACTCACTCTGGTATTAAAATTTCGTATTCTCACTTCAAAACACTTATAAAACTATGCTTTTTTTACTTTAAAAATTACACTACTTTTTTTCATGCATTGTTAACTCACTCTGGTATTAAAATTTCGTATTCTCACTTCAAAAGATATCTAAAACTATGCTTTTTTTACTTTAAAAATTACACTACTATTTTTCATACATTGTTAACTCACTCTGGTATTAAAATTTCGTATTCTCACTTCAAAAGATTTCTAAAACTATGCTTTTTTTACTTTGAAAATTACACTACTTTTTTTCATTCATTGTTAACTCACTCTGGTATTAAAATTTCGTATTCTCACTTCAAAACACTTATAAAACTATGCTTTTTTTACTTTAAAAATTACACTACTTTTTTTCATTCATTGTTAACTCACTCTGGTATTAAAATTTCGTATTCTCACTTCAAAAGATATCTAAAACTATGCTTTTTTTTACTTTAAAAATTACACTACTTTTTTTCATACATTGTTAACTCACTCTGGTATTAAAATTTCGTATTCTCACTTCAAAACACTTATAAAACTATGCTTTTTTTACTTTAAAAATTACACTACTTTTTTTCATTCATTGTTAACTCACTCTGGTATTAAAATTTCGTATTCTCACTTCAAAAGATTTCTAAAACTATGCTTTTTTTACTTTAAAAATTACACTACTTTTTTTCATTCATTGTTAACTCACTCTGGTATTAAAATTTCGTATTCTCACTTCAAAACACTTATAAAACTATGCTTTTTTTACTTTAAAAATTACACTACTTTTTTTCATACATTGTTAACTCACTCTGGTATTAAAATTTCGTATTCTCACTTCAAAAGATATCTAAAACTATGCTTTTTTTTACTTTAAAAATTACACTACTTTTTTTCATACATTGTTAACTCACTCTGGTATTAAAATTTCGTATTCTCACTTCAAAACACTTATAAAACTATGCTTTTTTTACTTTAAAAATTACACTACTTTTTTTCATACATTTTTAACTCACTCTGGTATTAAAATTTCGTATTCTCACTTCAAAAGATTTCTAAAACTATGCTTTTTTTACTTTAAAAATTACACTACTTTTTTTCATGCATTGTTAACTCACTCTGGTATTAAAATTTCGTATTCTCACTTCAAAAGATATCTAAAACTATGCTTTTTTTACTTTAAAAATTACACTACTATTTTTCATACATTGTTAACTCACTCTGGTATTAAAATTTCGTATTCTCACTTCAAAAGATATCTAAAACTATGCTTTTTTTACTTTGAAAATTACACTACTTTTTTTCATTCATTGTTAACTCACTCTGGTATTAAAATTTCGTATTCTCACTTCAAAACACTTATAAAACTATGCTTTTTTTACTTTAAAAATTACACTACTTTTTTTCATTCATTGTTAACTCACTCTGGTATTAAAATTTCGTATTCTCACTTCAAAAGATATCTAAAACTATGCTTTTTTTTACTTTAAAAATTACACTACTTTTTTTCATACATTTTTAACTCACTCTGGTATTAAAATTTCGTATTCTCACTTCAAAAGATTTCTAAAACTATGCTTTTTTTTACTTTAAAAATTACACTACTTTTTTTCATTCATTGTTAACTCACTCTGGTATTAAAATTTCGTATTCTCACTTCAAAACACTTATAAAACTATGCTTTTTTTACTTTAAAAATTACACTACTTTTTTTCATTCATTGTTAACTCACTCTGGTATTAAAATTTCGTATTCTCACTTCAAAAGATATCTAAAACTATGCTTTTTTTTACTTTAAAAATTACACTACTATTTTTCATTCATTGTTAACTCACTCTGGTATTAAAATTTCGTATTCTCACTTCAAAACACTTATAAAACTATGCTTTTTTTACTTTGAAAATTACACTACTTTTTTTCATTCATTGTTAACTCACTCTGGTATTAAAATTTCGTATTCTCACTTCAAAACACTTATAAAACTATGCTTTTTTTACTTTAAAAATTACACTACTATTTTTCATACATTGTTAACTCACTCTGGTATTAAAATTTCGTATTCTCACTTCAAAAGATATCTAAAACTATGCTTTTTTTACTTTAAAAATTACACTACTTTTTTTCATTCATTGTTAACTCACTCTGGTATTAAAATTTCGTATTCTCACTTCAAAACACTTATAAAACTATGCTTTTTTTACTTTAAAAATTACACTACTTTTTTTCATTCATTGTTAACTCACTCTGGTATTAAAATTTCGTATTCTCACTTCAAAACACTTATAAAACTATGCTTTTTTTTACTTTAAAAATTACACAACTATTTTTCATACATTGTTAACTCACTCTGGTATTAAAATTTCGTATTCTCACTTCAAAACACTTATAAAACTATGCTTTTTTTACTTTAAAAATTACACTACTTTTTTTCATACATTGTTAACTCACTCTGGTATTAAAATTTCGTATTCTCACTTCAAAACACTTATAAAACTATGCTTTTTTTACTTTAAAAATTACACTACTTTTTTTCATACATTGTTAACTCACTCTGGTATTAAAATTTCGTATTCTCACTTCAAAAGATATCTAAAACTATGCTTTTTTTTACTTTAAAAATTACACTACTTTTTTTCATTCATTGTTAACTCACTCTGGTATTAAAATTTCGTATTCTCACTTCAAAACACTTATAAAACTATGCTTTTTTTACTTTAAAAATTACACTACTTTTTTTCATTCATTGTTAACTCACTCTGGTATTAAAATTTCGTATTCTCACTTCAAAAGATATCTAAAACTATGCTTTTTTTTACTTTAAAAATTACACTACTTTTTTTCATACATTGTTAACTCACTCTGGTATTAAAATTTCGTATTCTCACTTCAAAAGATATCTAAAACTATGCTTTTTTTACTTTAAAAATTACACTACTTTTTTTCATTCATTGTTAACTCACTCTGGTATTAAAATTTCGTATTCTCACTTCAAAAGATATCTAAAACTATGCTTTTTTTTACTTTGAAAATTACACTACTTTTTTTCATTCATTGTTAACTCACTCTGGTATTAAAATTTCGTATTCTCACTTCAAAACACTTATAAAACTATGCTTTTTTTTACTTTAAAAATTACACTACTTTTTTTCATTCATTGTTAACTCACTCTGGTATTAAAATTTCGTATTCTCACTTCAAAACACTTATAAAACTATGCTTTTTTTACTTTAAAAATTACACTACTATTTTTCATACATTGTTAACTCACTCTGGTATTAAAATTTCGTATTCTCACTTCAAAAGATATCTAAAACTATGCTTTTTTTACTTTAAAAATTACACTACTTTTTTTCATTCATTGTTAACTCACTCTGGTATTAAAATTTCGTATTCTCACTTCAAAACACTTATAAAACTATGCTTTTTTTACTTTAAAAATTACACTACTTTTTTTCATTCATTGTTAACTCACTCTGGTATTAAAATTTCGTATTCTCACTTCAAAACACTTATAAAACTATGCTTTTTTTTACTTTAAAAATTACACAACTATTTTTCATACATTGTTAACTCACTCTGGTATTAAAATTTCGTATTCTCACTTCAAAACACTTATAAAACTATGCTTTTTTTACTTTAAAAATTACACTACTTTTTTTCATACATTGTTAACTCACTCTGGTATTAAAATTTCGTATTCTCACTTCAAAAGATATCTAAAACTATGCTTTTTTTACTTTAAAAATTACACTACTTTTTTTCATACATTGTTAACTCACTCTGGTATTAAAATTTCGTATTCTCACTTCAAAAGATATCTAAAACTATGCTTTTTTTTACTTTGAAAATTACACTACTTTTTTTCATACATTGTTAACTCACTCTGGTATTAAAATTTCGTATTCTCACTTCAAAAGATATCTAAAACTATGCTTTTTTTTACTTTAAAAATTACACTACTTTTTTTCATACATTGTTAACTCACTCTGGTATTAAAATTTCGTATTCTCACTTCAAAACACTTATAAAACTATGCTTTTTTTACTTTAAAAATTACACTACTTTTTTTCATTCATTGTTAACTCACTCTGGTATTAAAATTTCGTATTCTCACTTCAAAAGATATCTAAAACTATGCTTTTTTTTACTTTGAAAATTACACTACTTTTTTTCATTCATTGTTAACTCACTCTGGTATTAAAATTTCGTATTCTCACTTCAAAACACTTATAAAACTATGCTTTTTTTACTTTAAAAATTACACTACTTTTTTTCATTCATTGTTAACTCACTCTGGTATTAAAATTTCGTATTCTCACTTCAAAAGATATCTAAAACTATGCTTTTTTTTACTTTAAAAATTACACTACTTTTTTTCATACATTGTTAACTCACTCTGGTATTAAAATTTCGTATTCTCACTTCAAAAGATATCTAAAACTATGCTTTTTTTACTTTAAAAATTACACTACTTTTTTTCATTCATTGTTAACTCACTCTGGTATTAAAATTTCGTATTCTCACTTCAAAAGATATCTAAAACTATGCTTTTTTTTACTTTGAAAATTACACTACTTTTTTTCATTCATTGTTAACTCACTCTGGTATTAAAATTTCGTATTCTCACTTCAAAACACTTATAAAACTATGCTTTTTTTTACTTTAAAAATTACACTACTTTTTTTCATTCATTGTTAACTCACTCTGGTATTAAAATTTCGTATTCTCACTTCAAAACACTTATAAAACTATGCTTTTTTTACTTTAAAAATTACACTACTTTTTTTCATACATTGTTAACTCACTCTGGTATTAAAATTTCGTATTCTCACTTCAAAAGATATCTAAAACTATGCTTTTTTTACTTTAAAAATTACACTACTTTTTTTCATTCATTGTTAACTCACTCTGGTATTAAAATTTCGTATTCTCACTTCAAAACACTTATAAAACTATGCTTTTTTTACTTTAAAAATTACACTACTTTTTTTCATTCATTGTTAACTCACTCTGGTATTAAAATTTCGTATTCTCACTTCAAAACACTTATAAAACTATGCTTTTTTTTACTTTAAAAATTACACTACTTTTTTTCATACATTGTTAACTCACTCTGGTATTAAAATTTCGTATTCTCACTTCAAAAGATATCTAAAACTATGCTTTTTTTTACTTTAAAAATTACACTACTTTTTTTCATTCATTGTTAACTCACTCTGGTATTAAAATTTCGTATTCTCACTTCAAAACACTTATAAAACTATGCTTTTTTTACTTTAAAAATTACACTACTTTTTTTCATTCATTGTTAACTCACTCTGGTATTAAAATTTCGTATTCTCACTTCAAAAGATATCTAAAACTATGCTTTTTTTTACTTTAAAAATTACACTACTTTTTTTCATTCATTGTTAACTCACTCTGGTATTAAAATTTCGTATTCTCACTTCAAAACACTTATAAAACTATGCTTTTTTTACTTTAAAAATTACACTACTTTTTTTCATTCATTGTTAACTCACTCTGGTATTAAAATTTCGTATTCTCACTTCAAAAGATATCTAAAACTATGCTTTTTTTACTTTAAAAATTACACTACTTTTTTTCATTCATTGTTAACTCACTCTGGTATTAAAATTTCGTATTCTCACTTCAAAAGATATCTAAAACTATGCTTTTTTTTACTTTAAAAATTACACTACTTTTTTTCATACATTGTTAACTCACTCTGGTATTAAAATTTCGTATTCTCACTTCAAAACACTTATAAAACTATGCTTTTTTTCTTTAAAAATTACACTACTTTTTTCATTCATTGTTAACTCACTCTGGTATTAAAATTTCGTATTCTCACTTCAAAACACTTATAAAACTATGCTTTTTTTACTTTAAAAATTACACTACTTTTTTTCATTCATTGTTAACTCACTCTGGTATTAAAATTTCGTATTCTCACTTCAAAACACTTATAAAACTATGCTTTTTTTACTTTAAAAATTACACTACTTTTTTTCATTCATTGTTAACTCACTCTGGTATTAAAATTTCGTATTCTCACTTCAAAAGATATCTAAAACTATGCTTTTTTTTACTTTAAAAATTACACTACTTTTTTTCATACATTGTTAACTCACTCTGGTATTAAAATTTCGTATTCTCACTTCAAAACACTTATAAAACTATGCTTTTTTTCTTTAAAAATTACACTACTTTTTTTCATTCATTGTTAACTCACTCTGGTATTAAAATTTCGTATTCTCACTTCAAAACACTTATAAAACTATGCTTTTTTTTCTTTATAAATTACACTACTTTTTTTCATTCATTGTTAACTCACTCTGGTATTAAAATTTCGTATTCTCACTTCAAAACACTTATAAAACTATGCTTTTTTTACTTTAAAAATTACACTACTTTTTTTCATACATTGTTAACTCACTCTGGTATTAAAATTTCGTATTCTCACTTCAAAAGATATCTAAAACTATGCTTTTTTTACTTTAAAAATTACACTACTTTTTTTCATTCATTGTTAACTCACTCTGGTATTAAAATTTCGTATTCTCACTTCAAAACACTTATAAAACTATGCTTTTTTTACTTTAAAAATTACACTACTTTTTTTCATTCATTGTTAACTCACTCTGGTATTAAAATTTCGTATTCTCACTTCAAAACATTTATAAAACTATGCTTTTTTTACTTTAAAAATTACACTACTTTTTTTCATTCATTGTTAACTCACTCTGGTATTAAAATTTCGTATTCTCACTTCAAAAGATATCTAAAACTATGCTTTTTTTTACTTTAAAAATTACACTACTTTTTTTTCATACATTGTTAACTCACTCTGGTATTAAAATTTCGTATTCTCACTTCAAAACACTTATAAAACTATGCTTTTTTTACTTTAAAAATTACACTACTTTTTTTCATACATTGTTAACTCACTCTGGTATTAAAATTTCGTATTCTCACTTCAAAACACTTATAAAACTATGCTTTTTTTACTTTGAAAATTACACTACTTTTTTTCATTCATTGTTAACTCACTCTGGTATTAAAATTTCGTATTCTCACTTCAAAACACTTATAAAACTATGCTTTTTTTACTTTAAAAATTACACTACTTTTTTTCATTCATTGTTAACTCACTCTGGTATTAAAATTTCGTATTCTCACTTCAAAACACTTATAAAACTATGCTTTTTTTACTTTAAAAATTACACTACTTTTTTTCATACATTGTTAACTCACTCTGGTATTAAAATTTCGTATTCTCACTTCAAAACACTTATAAAACTATGCTTTTTTTTACTTTAAAAATTACACAACTATTTTTCATTCATTGTTAACTCACTCTGGTATTAAAATTTCGTATTCTCACTTCAAAACACTTATAAAACTATGCTTTTTTTACTTTAAAAATTACACTACTTTTTTTCATACATTGTTAACTCACTCTGGTATTAAAATTTCGTATTCTCACTTCAAAACACTTATAAAACTATGCTTTTTTTACTTTAAAAATTACACTACTTTTTTTCATTCATTGTTAACTCACTCTGGTATTAAAATTTCGTATTCTCACTTCAAAAGATATCTAAAACTATGCTTTTTTTACTTTAAAAATTACACTACTTTTTTTCATTCATTGTTAACTCACTCTGGTATTAAAATTTCGTATTCTCACTTCAAAAGATATCTAAAACTATGCTTTTTTTTACTTTAAAAATTACACTACTTTTTTTCATACATTGTTAACTCACTCTGGTATTAAAATTTCGTATTCTCACTTCAAAACACTTATAAAACTATGCTTTTTTTACTTTAAAAATTACACTACTTTTTTTCATTCATTGTTAACTCACTCTGGTATTAAAATTTCGTATTCTCACTTCAAAACACTTATAAAACTATGCTTTTTTTACTTTAAAAATTACACTACTTTTTTTCATTCATTGTTAACTCACTCTGGTATTAAAATTTCGTATTCTCACTTCAAAAGATATCTAAAACTATGCTTTTTTTTACTTTAAAAATTACACTACTTTTTTTCATACATTGTTAACTCACTCTGGTATTAAAATTTCGTATTCTCACTTCAAAAGATATCTAAAACTATGCTTTTTTTACTTTAAAAATTACACTACTTTTTTTCATTCATTGTTAACTCACTCTGGTATTAAAATTTCGTATTCTCACTTCAAAACACTTATAAAACTATGCTTTTTTTACTTTAAAAATTACACTACTTTTTTTCATTCATTGTTAACTCACTCTGGTATTAAAATTTCGTATTCTCACTTCAAAACACTTATAAAACTATGCTTTTTTTACTTTAAAAATTACACTACTATTTTTCATACATTGTTAACTCACTCTGGTATTAAAATTTCGTATTCTCACTTCAAAAGATATCTAAAACTATGCTTTTTTTTACTTTAAAAATTACACTACTTTTTTTCATACATTGTTAACTCACTCTGGTATTAAAATTTCGTATTCTCACTTCAAAACACTTATAAAACTATGTTTTTTTTACTTTAAAAATTACACTACTTTTTTTCATTCATTGTTAACTCACTCTGGTATTAAAATTTCGTATTCTCACTTCAAAAGATATCTAAAACTATGCTTTTTTTTACTTTAAAAATTACACTACTTTTTTTCATTCATTGTTAACTCACTCTGGTATTAAAATTTCGTATTCTCACTTCAAAAGATTTCTAAAACTATGCTTTTTTTTACTTTAAAAATTACACTACTTTTTTTCATACATTGTTAACTCACTCTGGTATTAAAATTTCGTATTCTCACTTCAAAACACTTATAAAACTATGCTTTTTTTACTTTAAAAATTACACTACTTTTTTTCATTCATTGTTAACTCACTCTGGTATTAAAATTTCGTATTCTCACTTCAAAAGATATCTAAAACTATGCTTTTTTTAACTTTAAAAATTACACTACTTTTTTTCATTCATTGTTAACTCACTCTGGTATTAAAATTTCGTATTCTCACTTCAAAACACTTATAAAACTATGCTTTTTTTACTTTAAAAATTACACTACTTTTTTTCATTCATTGTTAACTCACTCTGGTATTAAAATTTCGTATTCTCACTTCAAAAGATATCTAAAACTATGCTTTTTTTTACTTTAAAAATTACACTACTTTTTTTCATTCATTGTTAACTCACTCTGGTATTAAAATTTCGTATTCTCACTTCAAAAGATATCTAAAACTATGCTTTTTTTTCTTTATAAATTACACTACTTTTTTTCATTCATTGTTAACTCACTCTGGTATTAAAATTTCGTATTCTCACTTCAAAAGATATCTAAAACTATGCTTTTTTTACTTTAAAAATTACACTACTTTTTTTCATTCATTGTTAACTCACTCTGGTATTAAAATTTCGTATTCTCACTTCAAAAGATATCTAAAACTATGCTTTTTTTTACTTTAAAAATTACACTACTTTTTTTCATTCATTGTTAACTCATTCTGGTATTAAAATTTCGTATTCTCACTTCAAAACACTTATAAAACTATGCTTTTTTTACTTTAAAAATTACACTACTTTTTTTCATACATTGTTAACTCACTCTGGTATTAAAATTTCGTATTCTCACTTCAAAACACTTATAAAACTATGCTTTTTTTACTTTAAAAATTACACTACTTTTTTTCATACATTGTTAACTCACTCTGGTATTAAAATTTCGTATTCTCACTTCAAAACACTTATAAAACTATGCTTTTTTTACTTTAAAAATTACACTACTATTTTTCATACATTGTTAACTCACTCTGGTATTAAAATTTCGTATTCTCACTTCAAAAGATATCTAAAACTATGCTTTTTTTTACTTTAAAAATTACACTACTTTTTTTCATACATTGTTAACTCACTCTGGTATTAAAATTTCGTATTCTCACTTCAAAACACTTATAAAACTATGCTTTTTTTACTTTAAAAATTACACTACTTTTTTTCATTCATTGTTAACTCACTCTGGTATTAAAATTTCGTATTCTCACTTCAAAACACTTATAAAACTATGCTTTTTTTTACTTTAAAAATTACACTACTATTTTTCATACATTGTTAACTCACTCTGGTATTAAAATTTCGTATTCTCACTTCAAAAGATATCTAAAACTATGCTTTTTTTTACTTTAAAAATTACACTACTTTTTTTCATACATTGTTAACTCACTCTGGTATTAAAATTTCGTATTCTCACTTCAAAACACTTATAAAACTATGTTTTTTTTACTTTAAAAATTACACTACTTTTTTTCATTCATTGTTAACTCACTCTGGTATTAAAATTTCGTATTCTCACTTCAAAAGATATCTAAAACTATGCTTTTTTTTACTTTAAAAATTACACTACTTTTTTTCATTCATTGTTAACTCACTCTGGTATTAAAATTTCGTATTCTCACTTCAAAAGATTTCTAAAACTATGCTTTTTTTTACTTTAAAAATTACACTACTTTTTTTCATACATTGTTAACTCACTCTGGTATTAAAATTTCGTATTCTCACTTCAAAACACTTATAAAACTATGCTTTTTTTACTTTAAAAATTACACTACTTTTTTTCATTCATTGTTAACTCACTCTGGTATTAAAATTTCGTATTCTCACTTCAAAACATTTATAAAACTATGCTTTTTTTACTTTAAAAATTACACTACTTTTTTTCATTCATTGTTAACTCACTCTGGTATTAAAATTTCGTATTCTCACTTCAAAAGATATCTAAAACTATGCTTTTTTTTACTTTAAAAATTACACTACTTTTTTTCATACATTGTTAACTCACTCTGGTATTAAAATTTCGTATTCTCACTTCAAAACACTTATAAAACTATGCTTTTTTTACTTTAAAAATTACACTACTTTTTTTCATACATTGTTAACTCACTCTGGTATTAAAATTTCGTATTCTCACTTCAAAACACTTATAAAACTATGCTTTTTTTACTTTGAAAATTACACTACTTTTTTTCATTCATTGTTAACTCACTCTGGTATTAAAATTTCGTATTCTCACTTCAAAACACTTATAAAACTATGCTTTTTTTACTTTAAAAATTACACTACTTTTTTTCATTCATTGTTAACTCACTCTGGTATTAAAATTTCGTATTCTCACTTCAAAACACTTATAAAACTATGCTTTTTTTACTTTAAAAATTACACTACTTTTTTTCATACATTGTTAACTCACTCTGGTATTAAAATTTCGTATTCTCACTTCAAAACACTTATAAAACTATGCTTTTTTTTACTTTAAAAATTACACAACTATTTTTCATTCATTGTTAACTCACTCTGGTATTAAAATTTCGTATTCTCACTTCAAAACACTTATAAAACTATGCTTTTTTTACTTTAAAAATTACACTACTTTTTTTCATACATTGTTAACTCACTCTGGTATTAAAATTTCGTATTCTCACTTCAAAACACTTATAAAACTATGCTTTTTTTACTTTAAAAATTACACTACTTTTTTTCATTCATTGTTAACTCACTCTGGTATTAAAATTTCGTATTCTCACTTCAAAAGATATCTAAAACTATGCTTTTTTTACTTTAAAAATTACACTACTTTTTTTCATTCATTGTTAACTCACTCTGGTATTAAAATTTCGTATTCTCACTTCAAAAGATATCTAAAACTATGCTTTTTTTTACTTTAAAAATTACACTACTTTTTTTCATACATTGTTAACTCACTCTGGTATTAAAATTTCGTATTCTCACTTCAAAACACTTATAAAACTATGCTTTTTTTACTTTAAAAATTACACTACTTTTTTTCATTCATTGTTAACTCACTCTGGTATTAAAATTTCGTATTCTCACTTCAAAACACTTATAAAACTATGCTTTTTTTACTTTAAAAATTACACTACTTTTTTTCATTCATTGTTAACTCACTCTGGTATTAAAATTTCGTATTCTCACTTCAAAAGATATCTAAAACTATGCTTTTTTTTACTTTAAAAATTACACTACTTTTTTTCATACATTGTTAACTCACTCTGGTATTAAAATTTCGTATTCTCACTTCAAAAGATATCTAAAACTATGCTTTTTTTACTTTAAAAATTACACTACTTTTTTTCATTCATTGTTAACTCACTCTGGTATTAAAATTTCGTATTCTCACTTCAAAACACTTATAAAACTATGCTTTTTTTACTTTAAAAATTACACTACTTTTTTTCATTCATTGTTAACTCACTCTGGTATTAAAATTTCGTATTCTCACTTCAAAACACTTATAAAACTATGCTTTTTTTACTTTAAAAATTACACTACTATTTTTCATACATTGTTAACTCACTCTGGTATTAAAATTTCGTATTCTCACTTCAAAAGATATCTAAAACTATGCTTTTTTTTACTTTAAAAATTACACTACTTTTTTTCATACATTGTTAACTCACTCTGGTATTAAAATTTCGTATTCTCACTTCAAAACACTTATAAAACTATGTTTTTTTTACTTTAAAAATTACACTACTTTTTTTCATTCATTGTTAACTCACTCTGGTATTAAAATTTCGTATTCTCACTTCAAAAGATATCTAAAACTATGCTTTTTTTTACTTTAAAAATTACACTACTTTTTTTCATTCATTGTTAACTCACTCTGGTATTAAAATTTCGTATTCTCACTTCAAAAGATTTCTAAAACTATGCTTTTTTTTACTTTAAAAATTACACTACTTTTTTTTCATACATTGTTAACTCACTCTGGTATTAAAATTTCGTATTCTCACTTCAAAACACTTATAAAACTATGCTTTTTTTACTTTAAAAATTACACTACTTTTTTTCATTCATTGTTAACTCACTCTGGTATTAAAATTTCGTATTCTCACTTCAAAAGATATCTAAAACTATGCTTTTTTTAACTTTAAAAATTACACTACTTTTTTTCATTCATTGTTAACTCACTCTGGTATTAAAATTTCGTATTCTCACTTCAAAACACTTATAAAACTATGCTTTTTTTACTTTAAAAAATTACACTACTTTTTTTCATTCATTGTTAACTCACTCTGGTATTAAAATTTCGTATTCTCACTTCAAAAGATATCTAAAAACTATGCTTTTTTTTACTTTAAAAATTACACTACTTTTTTTCATTCATTGTTAACTCACTCTGGTATTAAAATTTCGTATTCTCACTTCAAAAGATATCTAAAACTATGCTTTTTTTTCTTTATAAATTACACTACTTTTTTTCATTCATTGTTAACTCACTCTGGTATTAAAATTTCGTATTCTCACTTCAAAAGATATCTAAAAACTATGCTTTTTTTACTTTAAAAATTACACTACTTTTTTTCATTCATTGTTAACTCACTCTGGTATTAAATTTCGTATTCTCACTTCAAAAGATATCTAAAACTATGCTTTTTTTTACTTTAAAAATTACACTACTTTTTTTTCATTCATTGTTAACTCATTCTGGTATTAAAATTTCGTATTCTCACTTCAAAACACTTATAAAACTATGCTTTTTTTACTTTAAAAATTACACTACTTTTTTTCATACATTGTTAACTCACTCTGGTATTAAAATTTCGTATTCTCACTTCAAAACACTTATAAAACTATGCTTTTTTTACTTTAAAATTACACTACTTTTTTTCATACATTGTTAACTCACTCTGGTATTAAAATTTCGTATTCTCACTTCAAAAGATATCTAAAACTATGCTTTTTTTTACTTTAAAAATTACACTACTTTTTTTCATTCATTGTTAACTCACTCTGGTATTAAAATTTCGTATTCTCACTTCAAAAGATATCTAAAACTATGCTTTTTTTACTTTAAAAATTACACTACTTTTTTTCATTCATTGTTAACTCACTCTGGTATTAAAATTTCGTATTCTCACTTCAAAAGATATCTAAAACTATGCTTTTTTTTACTTTAAAAATTACACTACTTTTTTTCATTCATTGTTAACTCACTCTGGTATTAAAATTTCGTATTCTCACTTCAAAACACTTATAAAACTATGCTTTTTTTACTTTAAAAATTACACTACTTTTTTTCATTCATTGTTAACTCACTCTGGTATTAAAATTTCGTATTCTCACTTCAAAAGATATCTAAAACTATGCTTTTTTTTACTTTAAAAATTACACTACTTTTTTTCATTCATTGTTAACTCACTCTGGTATTAAAATTTCGTATTCTCACTTCAAAAGATATCTAAAACTATGCTTTTTTTACTTTAAAAATTACACTACTTTTTTTCATTCATTGTTAACTCACTCTGGTATTAAAATTTCGTATTCTCACTTCAAAACACTTATAAAACTATGCTTTTTTTACTTTAAAAATTACACTACTTTTTTTCATACATTGTTAACTCACTCTGGTATTAAAATTTCGTATTCTCACTTCAAAAGATATCTAAAACTATGCTTTTTTTTTACTTTAAAAATTACACTACTTTTTTTCATACATTGTTAACTCACTCTGGTATTAAAATTTCGTATTCTCACTTCAAAACACTTATAAAACTATGTTTTTTTTACTTTAAAAATTACACTACTTTTTTTCATTCATTGTTAACTCACTCTGGTATTAAAATTTCGTATTCTCACTTCAAAAGATATCTAAAACTATGCTTTTTTTTACTTTAAAAATTACACTACTTTTTTTCATTCATTGTTAACTCACTCTGGTATTAAAATTTCGTATTCTCACTTCAAAAGATTTCTAAAACTATGCTTTTTTTACTTTAAAAATTACACTACTTTTTTTCATTCATTGTTAACTCACTCTGGTATTAAAATTTCGTATTCTCACTTCAAAACACTTATAAAACTATGCTTTTTTTACTTTAAAAATTACACTACTTTTTTTCATACATTGTTAACTCACTCTGGTATTAAAATTTCGTATTCTCACTTCAAAAGATATCTAAAACTATGCTTTTTTTACTTTAAAAATTACACTACTTTTTTTCATTCATTGTTAACTCACTCTGGTATTAAAATTTCGTATTCTCACTTCAAAAGATATCTAAAACTATGCTTTTTTTTACTTTAAAAATTACACTACTTTTTTTCATTCATTGTTAACTCATTCTGGTATTAAAATTTCGTATTCTCACTTCAAAACACTTATAAAACTATGCTTTTTTTACTTTAAAAATTACACTACTTTTTTTCATTCATTGTTAACTCACTCTGGTATTAAAATTTCGTATTCTCACTTCAAAAGATATCTAAAACTATGCTTTTTTTTACTTTAAAAATTACACTACTTTTTTTCATTCATTGTTAACTCACTCTGGTATTAAAATTTCGTATTCTCACTTCAAAAGATATCTAAAACTATGCTTTTTTTTCTTTAAAAATTACACTACTTTTTTTCATTCATTGTTAACTCACTCTGGTATTAAAATTTCGTATTCTCACTTCAAAAGATATCTAAAACTATGCTTTTTTTTTACTTTAAAAATTACACTACTTTTTTTCATTCATTGTTAACTCACTCTGGTATTAAAATTTCGTATTCTCACTTCAAAAGATATCTAAAACTATGCTTTTTTTTACTTTAAAAATTACACTACTTTTTTTCATACATTGTTAACTCACTCTGGTATTAAAATTTCGTATTCTCACTTCAAAAGATATCTAAAACTATGCTTTTTTTTTACTTTAAAAATTACACTACTTTTTTTCATTCATTGTTAACTCACTCTGGTATTAAAATTTCGTATTCTCACTTCAAAACACTTATAAAACTATGCTTTTTTTACTTTAAAAATTACACTACTTTTTTTCATTCATTGTTAACTCACTCTGGTATTAAAATTTCGTATTCTCACTTCAAAAGATATCTAAAACTATGCTTTTTTTTACTTTAAAAATTACACTACTTTTTTTCATACATTGTTAACTCACTCTGGTATTAAAATTTCGTATTCTCACTTCAAAAGATATCTAAAACTATGCTTTTTTTACTTTAAAAATTACACTACTTTTTTTCATTCATTGTTAACTCACTCTGGTATTAAAATTTCGTATTCTCACTTCAAAAGATATCTAAAACTATGCTTTTTTTTTACTTTAAAAATTACACTACTTTTTTTCATTCATTGTTAACTCACTCTGGTATTAAAATTTCGTATTCTCACTTCAAAAGATTTCTAAAACTATGCTTTTTTTACTTTAAAAATTACACTACTTTTTTTCATTCATTGTTAACTCACTCTGGTATTAAAATTTCGTATTCTCACTTCAAAACACTTATAAAACTATGCTTTTTTTACTTTAAAAATTACACTACTTTTTTTCATACATTGTTAACTCACTCTGGTATTAAAATTTCGTATTCTCACTTCAAAAGATATCTAAAACTATGCTTTTTTTACTTTAAAAATTACACTACTTTTTTTCATTCATTGTTAACTCACTCTGGTATTAAAATTTCGTATTCTCACTTCAAAAGATATCTAAAACTATGCTTTTTTTTTACTTTAAAAATTACACTACTTTTTTTCATTCATTGTTAACTCATTCTGGTATTAAAATTTCGTATTCTCACTTCAAAACACTTATAAAACTATGCTTTTTTTACTTTAAAAATTACACTACTTTTTTTCATTCATTGTTAACTCACTCTGGTATTAAAATTTCGTATTCTCACTTCAAAAGATATCTAAAACTATGCTTTTTTTTTACTTTAAAAATTACACTACTTTTTTTCATTCATTGTTAACTCACTCTGGTATTAAAATTTCGTATTCTCACTTCAAAAGATATCTAAAACTATGCTTTTTTTTCTTTAAAAATTACACTACTTTTTTTCATTCATTGTTAACTCACTCTGGTATTAAAATTTCGTATTCTCACTTCAAAAGATATCTAAAACTATGCTTTTTTTTACTTTAAAATTACACTACTTTTTTTCATTCATTGTTAACTCACTCTGGTATTAAAATTTCGTATTCTCACTTCAAAAGATATCTAAAACTATGCTTTTTTTTACTTTAAAAATTACACTACTTTTTTTCATACATTGTTAACTCACTCTGGTATTAAAATTTCGTATTCTCACTTCAAAAGATATCTAAAACTATGCTTTTTTTTACTTTAAAAATTACACTACTTTTTTTCATTCATTGTTAACTCACTCTGGTATTAAAATTTCGTATTCTCACTTCAAAACACTTGTAAAACTATGCTTTTTTTACTTTAAAAATTACACTACTTTTTTTCATTCATTGTTAACTCACTCTGGTATTAAAATTTCGTATTCTCACTTCAAAAGATATCTAAAACTATGCTTTTTTTTACTTTAAAAATTACACTACTTTTTTTCATACATTGTTAACTCACTCTGGTATTAAAATTTCGTATTCTCACTTCAAAAGATATCTAAAACTATGCTTTTTTTACTTTAAAAATTACACTACTTTTTTTCATTCATTGTTAACTCACTCTGGTATTAAAATTTCGTATTCTCACTTCAAAACACTTATAAAACTATGCTTTTTTTACTTTAAAAATTACACTACTTTTTTTCATTCATTGTTAACTCACTCTGGTATTAAAATTTCGTATTCTCACTTCAAAACACTTATAAAACTATGCTTTTTTTTTACTTTAAAAATTACACTACTTTTTTTCATTCATTGTTAACTCACTCTGGTATTAAAATTTCGTATTCTCACTTCAAAACACTTATAAAACTATGCTTTTTTTTTACTTTAAAAATTACACTACTTTTTTTCATTCATTGTTAACTCACTCTGGTATTAAAATTTCGTATTCTCACTTCAAAACACTTATAAAACTATGCTTTTTTTTACTTTAAAAATTACACTACTTTTTTTCATTCATTGTTAACTCACTCTGGTATTAAAATTTCGTATTCTCACTTCAAAACACTTATAAAACTATGCTTTTTTTTACTTTAAAAATTACACTACTTTTTTTCATACATTGTTAACTCACTCTGGTATTAAAATTTCGTATTCTCACTTCAAAACACTTATAAAACTATGCTTTTTTTTACTTTAAAAATTACACTACTTTTTTTCATTCATTGTTAACTCACTCTGGTATTAAAATTTCGTATTCTCACTTCAAAACACTTATAAAACTATGCTTTTTTTTACTTTAAAAATTACACTACTTTTTTTCATACATTGTTAACTCACTCTGGTATTAAAATTTCGTATTCTCACTTCAAAAGATATCTAAAACTATGCTTTTTTTTACTTTAAAAATTACACTACTTTTTTTCATTCATTGTTAACTCACTCTGGTATTAAAATTTCGTATTCTCACTTCAAAACACTTATAAAACTATGCTTTTTTTACTTTAAAAATTACACTACTTTTTTTCATACATTGTTAACTCACTCTGGTATTAAAATTTCGTATTCTCACTTCAAAAGATATCTAAAACTATGCTTTTTTTTACTTTAAAAATTACACTACTTTTTTTCATTCATTGTTAACTCACTCTGGTATTAAAATTTCGTATTCTCACTTCAAAAGATATCTAAAACTATGCTTTTTTTTACTTTAAAAATTACACTACTTTTTTTCATTCATTGTTAACTCACTCTGGTATTAAAATTTCGTATTCTCACTTCAAAAGATATCTAAAACTATGCTTTTTTTTACTTTAAAAATTACACTACTTTTTTTCATACATTGTTAACTCACTCTGGTATTAAAATTTCGTATTCTCACTTCAAAAGATATCTAAAACTATGCTTTTTTTACTTTGAAAATTACACTACTTTTTTTCATTCATTGTTAACTCACTCTGGTATTAAAATTTCGTATTCTCACTTCAAAACACTTATAAAACTATGCTTTTTTTTACTTTAAAAATTACACTACTTTTTTTCATACATTGTTAACTCACTCTGGTATTAAAATTTCGTATTCTCACTTCAAAAGATATCTAAAACTATGCTTTTTTTTTACTTTAAAAATTACACTACTTTTTTTCATTCATTGTTAACTCACTCTGGTATTAAAATTTCGTATTCTCACTTCAAAACACTTATAAAACTATGCTTTTTTTTACTTTAAAAATTACACTACTTTTTTTCATTCATTGTTAACTCACTCTGGTATTAAAAATTTCGTATTCTCACTTCAAAACACTTATAAAACTATGCTTTTTTTTACTTTAAAAATTACACTACTTTTTTTCATACATTGTTAACTCACTCTGGTATTAAAATTTCGTATTCTCACTTCAAAACACTTATAAAACTATGCTTTTTTTTACTTTAAAAATTACACTACTTTTTTTCATTCATTGTTAACTCACTCTGGTATTAAAATTTCGTATTCTCACTTCAAAACACTTATAAAACTATGCTTTTTTTTACTTTAAAAATTACACTACTTTTTTTCATACATTGTTAACTCACTCTGGTATTAAAATTTCGTATTCTCACTTCAAAACACTTATAAAACTATGCTTTTTTTTACTTTAAAAATTACACTACTTTTTTTCATTCATTGTTAACTCACTCTGGTATTAAAATTTCGTATTCTCACTTCAAAACACTTATAAAACTATGCTTTTTTTTACTTTAAAAATTACACTACTTTTTTTCATACATTGTTAACTCACTCTGGTATTAAAATTTCGTATTCTCACTTCAAAAGATATCTAAAACTATGCTTTTTTTTACTTTAAAAATTACACTACTTTTTTTCATTCATTGTTAACTCATTCTGGTATTAAAATTTCGTATTCTCACTTCAAAACACTTATAAAACTATGCTTTTTTTACTTTAAAAATTACACTACTTTTTTTCATACATTGTTAACTCACTCTGGTATTAAAATTTCGTATTCTCACTTCAAAAGATATCTAAAACTATGCTTTTTTTACTTTAAAAATTACACTACTTTTTTTCATACATTGTTAACTCACTCTGGTATTAAAATTTCGTATTCTCACTTCAAAACACTTATAAAACTATGCTTTTTTTACTTTAAAAATTACACTACTTTTTTTTCATTCATTGTTAACTCACTCTGGTATTAAAATTTCGTATTCTCACTTCAAAAGATATCTAAAACTATGCTTTTTTTTACTTTAAAAATTACACTACTTTTTTTTCATTCATTGTTAACTCACTCTGGTATTAAAATTTCGTATTCTCACTTCAAAACACTTATAAAACTATGCTTTTTTTACTTTAAAAATTACACTACTTTTTTTCATTCATTGTTAACTCACTCTGGTATTAAAATTTCGTATTCTCACTTCAAAAGATATCTAAGACTATGCTTTATTTACTTTAAAAATTACACTACTTTTTTTCATTCATTGTTAACTCACTCTGGTATTAAAATTTCGTATTCTCACTTCAAAACACTTATAAAACTATGCTTTTTTTACTTTAAAAATTACACTACTTTCTTTTATTCATTGTTAAACTCACTCTGGTATTAAAATTTCGTATTCTCACTTCAAAAGATATCTAAAACTATGCTTTTTTTACTTTAAAAATTACACTACTTTTTTTCATACATTGTTAACTCACTCTGGTATTAAAATTTCGTATTCTCACTTCAAAACACTTATAAAACTATGCTTTTTTTACTTTAAAAATTACACTACTTTTTTTCATACATTGTTAACTCACTCTGGTATTAAAATTTCGTATTCTCACTTCAAAAGATATCTAAAACTATGCTTTTTTTTACTTTAAAAATTACACTACTTTTTTTCATTCATTGTTAACTCACTCTGGTATTAAAATTTCGTATTCTCACTTCAAAACACTTATAAAACTATGCTTTTTTTTACTTTAAAAATTACACTACTTTTTTTCATTCATTGTTAACTCACTCTGGTATTAAAATTTCGTATTCTCACTTCAAAACACTTATAAAACTATGCTTTTTTTACTTTAAAAATTACACTACTTTTTTTCATACATTGTTAACTCACTCTGGTATTAAAATTTCGTATTCTCACTTCAAAAGATATCTAAAACTATGCTTTTTTTACTTTAAAAATTACACTACTTTTTTTCATACATTGTTAACTCACTCTGGTATTAAAATTTCGTATTCTCACTTCAAAACACTTATAAAACTATGCTTTTTTTACTTTAAAAATTACACTACTTTTTTTCATACATTGTTAACTCACTCTGGTATTAAAATTTCGTATTCTCACTTCAAAAGATATCTAAAACTATGCTTTTTTTACTTTAAAAATTACACTACTTTTTTTCATTCATTGTTAACTCACTCTGGTATTAAAATTTCGTATTCTCACTTCAAAAGATATCTAAAACTATGCTTTTTTTTACTTTAAAAATTACACTACTTTTTTTCATTCATTGTTAACTCACTCTGGTATTAAAATTTCGTATTCTCACTTCAAAACACTTATAAAACTATGCTTTTTTTACTTTAAAAATTACACTACTTTTTTTCATTCATTGTTAACTCACTCTGGTATTAAAATTTCGTATTCTCACTTCAAAAGATATCTAAGACTATGCTTTATTTACTTTAAAAATTACACTACTTTTTTTCATTCATTGTTAACTCACTCTGGTATTAAAATTTCGTATTCTCACTTCAAAACACTTATAAAACTATGCTTTTTTTACTTTAAAAATTACACTACTTTTTTTCATACATTGTTAACTCACTCTGGTATTAAAATTTCGTATTCTCACTTCAAAAGATATCTAAAACTATGCTTTTTTTACTTTAAAAATTACACTACTTTTTTTCATACATTGTTAACTCACTCTGGTATTAAAATTTCGTATTCTCACTTCAAAAGATATCTAAAACTATGCTTTTTTTTACTTTAAAAATTACACTACTTTTTTTCATTCATTGTTAACTCACTCTGGTATTAAAATTTCGTATTCTCACTTCAAAACACTTATAAAACTATGCTTTTTTTTACTTTAAAAATTACACTACTTTTTTTCATTCATTGTTAACTCACTCTGGTATTAAAATTTCGTATTCTCACTTCAAAAGATATCTAAGACTATGCTTTATTTACTTTAAAAATTACACTACTTTTTTTCATTCATTGTTAACTCACTCTGGTATTAAAATTTCGTATTCTCACTTCAAAACACTTATAAAACTATGCTTTTTTTACTTTAAAAATTACACTACTTTTTTTTCATACATTGTTAACTCACTCTGGTATTAAAATTTCGTATTCTCACTTCAAAAGATATCTAAAACTATGCTTTTTTTACTTTAAAAATTACACTACTTTTTTTCATACATTGTTAACTCACTCTGGTATTAAAATTTCGTATTCTCACTTCAAAACACTTATAAAACTATGCTTTTTTTACTTTAAAAATTACACTACTTTTTTTCATACATTGTTAACTCACTCTGGTATTAAAATTTCGTATTCTCACTTCAAAAGATATCTAAAACTATGCTTTTTTTACTTTAAA
>CAMPDV010005187.1:0-28077 GCA_946699065.1 Loxodes magnus
GGATAGTTTTTGAAGTGTTTTGGAGTGAGAATACGAAATTTTAATATCAGAGTGAGTTAACAAAGTATGAAAAAAAGTTTTTAATTTTTTTAGAGAAAAAAAGGATAGTTTTTGAAGTGTTTTGGAGTGAGAATACGAAATTTTAATATCAGAGTGAGTTAACAAAGTATGAAAAAAAGTTAGTTTATTTTTTTAGAGAAAAAAAGGATAGTTTTTGAAGTGTTTTGGAGTGAGAATACGAAATTTTAATATCAGAGTGAGTTAACAAAGTATGAAAAAAAGTTAGTAATTTTTTCAGAGAAAAAAAGGATAGTTTTTGAAGTGTTTTGGAGTGAGAATACGAAATTTTAATATCAGAGTGAGTTAACAAAGTATGAAAAAAAGTTAGTTAATTTTTTTAGAGAAAAAAAGGATAGTTTTTGAAGTGTTTTGGAGTGAGAATACGAAATTTTAATATCAGAGTGAGTTAACAAAGTATGAAAAAAAGTTTTTAATTTTTTTAGAGAAAAAAAGGATAGTTTTTGAAGTGTTTTGGAGTGAGAATACGAAATTTTAATATCAGAGTGAGTTAACAAAGTATGAAAAAAAGTTAGTAATTTTTTTAGAGAAAAAAAGGATAGTTTTTGAAGTGTTTTGGAGTGAGAATACGAAATTTTAATATCAGAGTGAGTTAACAAAGTATGAAAATAAGTTAATTTTTTTAGAGAGGTAGTTTTTGAAGTGTTTTGGAGTGAGAATACGAAATTTTAATATCAGAGTGAGTTAACAAAGTATGAAAATAAGTTAGTTTATTTTTTTAGAGAAAAAAAGGATAGTTTTTGAAGTGTTTTGGAGTGAGAATACGAAATTTTAATATCAGAGTGAGTTAACAAAGTATGAAAAAAAGTTTTTAATTTTTTTAGAGAAAAAAAGGATAGTTTTTGAAGTGTTTTGGAGTGAGAATACGAAATTTTAATATCAGAGTGAGTTAACAAAGTATGAAAATAAGTTAGTTTATTTTTTTAGAGAAAAAAAGGATAGTTTTTGAAGTGTTTTGGAGTGAGAATACGAAATTTTAATATCAGAGTGAGTTAACAAAGTATGAAAAAAAGTTTTTAATTTTTTTAGAGAAAAAAAGGATAGTTTTTGAAGTGTTTTGGAGTGAGAATACGAAATTTTAATATCAGAGTGAGTTAACAAAGTATGAAAAAAAGTTAGTTTATTTTTTTAGAGAAAAAAAGGATAGTTTTTGAAGTGTTTTGGAGTGAGAATACGAAATTTTAATATCAGAGTGAGTTAACAAAGTATGAAAAAAAGTTAGTAATTTTTTTAGAGAAAAAAGCATAGTTTTTGAAGTGTTTTGGAGTGAAAATACGAAATTTTAATATCAGAGTGAGTTAACAAAGTATGAAAAAAAGTTAGTAATTTTTTAGAGAAAAAAAGGATAGTTTTTGAAGTGTTTTGGAGTGAGAATACGAAATTTTAATATCAGAGTGAGTTAACAAAGTATGAAAAAAAGTTAGTAATTTTTTTAGAGAAAAAAAGGATAGTTTTTGAAGTGTTTTGGAGTGAGAATACGAAATTTTAATATCAGAGTGAGTTAACAAAGTATGAAAAAAAGTTTTTAATTTTTTTAGAGAAAAAAAGGATAGTTTTTGAAGTGTTTTGGAGTGAGAATACGAAATTTTAATATCAGAGTGAGTTAACAAAGTATGAAAAAAAGTTAGTTTATTTTTTTAGAGAAAAAAAGGATAGTTTTTGAAGTGTTTTGGAGTGAGAATACGAAATTTTAATATCAGAGTGAGTTAACAAAGTATGAAAAAAAGTTAGTAATTTTTTCAGAGAAAAAAAGGATAGTTTTTGAAGTGTTTTGGAGTGAGAATACGAAATTTTAATATCAGAGTGAGTTAACAAAGTATGAAAAAAAGTTAGTAATTTTTTTAGAGAAAAAAAGGATAGTTTTTGAAGTGTTTTGGAGTGAGAATACGAAATTTTAATATCAGAGTGAGTTAACAAAGTATGAAAAAAAGTTTTTAATTTTTTTAGAGAAAAAAAGGATAGTTTTTGAAGTGTTTTGGAGTGAGAATACGAAATTTTAATATCAGAGTGAGTTAACAAAGTATGAAAAAAAGTTAGTAATTTTTTTAGAGAAAAAAAGGATAGTTTTTGAAGTGTTTTGGAGTGAGAATACGAAATTTTAATATCAGAGTGAGTTAACAAAGTATGAAAATAAGTTAGTTTATTTTTTTAGAGAAAAAAAGGTAGTTTTTGAAGTGTTTTGGAGTGAGAATACGAAATTTTAATATCAGAGTGAGTTAACAAAGTATGAAAATAAGTTAGTTTATTTTTTTAGAGAAAAAAAGGATAGTTTTTGAAGTGTTTTGGAGTGAGAATACGAAATTTTAATATCAGAGTGAGTTAACAAAGTATGAAAAAAAGTTTTTAATTTTTTTAGAGAAAAAAAGGATAGTTTTTGAAGTGTTTTGGAGTGAGAATACGAAATTTTAATATCAGAGTGAGTTAACAAAGTATGAAAATAAGTTAGTTTATTTTTTTAGAGAAAAAAAGGATAGTTTTTGAAGTGTTTTGGAGTGAGAATACGAAATTTTAATATCAGAGTGAGTTAACAAAGTATGAAAAAAAGTTTTTAATTTTTTTAGAGAAAAAAAGGATAGTTTTTGAAGTGTTTTGGAGTGAGAATACGAAATTTTAATATCAGAGTGAGTTAACAAAGTATGAAAAAAAGTTAGTTTATTTTTTTAGAGAAAAAAAGGATAGTTTTTGAAGTGTTTTGGAGTGAGAATACGAAATTTTAATATCAGAGTGAGTTAACAAAGTATGAAAAAAAGTTAGTAATTTTTTTAGAGAAAAAAGCATAGTTTTTGAAGTGTTTTGGAGTGAAAATACGAAATTTTAATATCAGAGTGAGTTAACAAAGTATGAAAAAAAGTTAGTAATTTTTTTAGAGAAAAAAAGGATAGTTTTTGAAGTGTTTTGGAGTGAGAATACGAAATTTTAATATCAGAGTGAGTTAACAAAGTATGAAAAAAAGTTAGTAATTTTTTTAGAGAAAAAAAGGATAGTTTTTGAAGTGTTTTGGAGTGAGAATACGAAATTTTAATATCAGAGTGAGTTAACAAAGTATGAAAAAAAGTTTTTAATTTTTTTAGAGAAAAAAAGGATAGTTTTTGAAGTGTTTTGGAGTGAGAATACGAAATTTTAATATCAGAGTGAGTTAACAAAGTATGAAAAAAAGTTAGTTTATTTTTTTAGAGAAAAAAAGGATAGTTTTTGAAGTGTTTTGGAGTGAGAATACGAAATTTTAATATCAGAGTGAGTTAACAAAGTATGAAAAAAAGTTAGTAATTTTTTCAGAGAAAAAAAGGATAGTTTTTGAAGTGTTTTGGAGTGAGAATACGAAATTTTAATATCAGAGTGAGTTAACAAAGTATGAAAAAAAGTTAGTAATTTTTTTAGAGAAAAAAAGGATAGTTTTTGAAGTGTTTTGGAGTGAGAATACGAAATTTTAATATCAGAGTGAGTTAACAAAGTATGAAAAAAAGTTTTTAATTTTTTTAGAGAAAAAAAGGATAGTTTTTGAAGTGTTTTGGAGTGAGAATACGAAATTTTAATATCAGAGTGAGTTAACAAAGTATGAAAAAAAGTTAGTAATTTTTTTAGAGAAAAAAAGGATAGTTTTTGAAGTGTTTTGGAGTGAGAATACGAAATTTTAATATCAGAGTGAGTTAACAAAGTATGAAAATAAGTTAGTTTATTTTTTTAGAGAAAAAAAGGTAGTTTTTGAAGTGTTTTGGAGTGAGAATACGAAATTTTAATATCAGAGTGAGTTAACAAAGTATGAAAATAAGTTAGTTTATTTTTTTAGAGAAAAAAAGGATAGTTTTTGAAGTGTTTTGGAGTGAGAATACGAAATTTTAATATCAGAGTGAGTTAACAAAGTATGAAAAAAAGTTTTTAATTTTTTTAGAGAAAAAAAGGATAGTTTTTGAAGTGTTTTGGAGTGAGAATACGAAATTTTAATATCAGAGTGAGTTAACAAAGTATGAAAATAAGTTAGTTTATTTTTTTAGAGAAAAAAAGGATAGTTTTTGAAGTGTTTTGGAGTGAGAATACGAAATTTTAATATCAGAGTGAGTTAACAAAGTATGAAAAAAAGTTAGTTTATTTTTTTAGAGAAAAAAAGGATAGTTTTTGAAGTGTTTTGGAGTGAGAATACGAAATTTTAATATCAGAGTGAGTTAACAAAGTATGAAAATAAGTTAGTTTATTTTTTTAGAGAAAAAAAGGATAGTTTTTGAAGTGTTTTGGAGTGAGAATACGAAATTTTAATATCAGAGTGAGTTAACAAAGTATGAAAAAAAGTTAGTAATTTTTTTAGAGAAAAAAAGGATAGTTTTTGAAGTGTTTTGGAGTGAGAATACGAAATTTTAATATCAGAGTGAGTTAACAAAGTATGAAAATAAGTTTTTAATTTTTTTAGAGAAAAAAAGGATAGTTTTTGAAGTGTTTTGGAGTGAGAATACGAAATTTTAATATCAGAGTGAGTTAACAAAGTATGAAAATAAGTTAGTTTATTTTTTTAGAGAAAAAAAGGATAGTTTTTGAAGTGTTTTGGGTGAGAATACGAAATTTTAATATCAGAGTGAGTTAACAAAGTATGAAAAAAAGTTTTTAATTTTTTTAGAGAAAAAAAGGATAGTTTTTGAAGTGTTTTGGAGTGAGAATACGAAATTTTAATATCAGAGTGAGTTAACAAAGTATGAAAATAAGTTAGTTTATTTTTTTAGAGAAAAAAAGGATAGTTTTTGAAGTGTTTTGGAGTGAGAATACGAAATTTTAATATCAGAGTGAGTTAACAAAGTATGAAAAAAAGTTTTTAATTTTTTTAGAGAAAAAAAGGATAGTTTTTGAAGTGTTTTGGAGTGAGAATACGAAATTTTAATATCAGAGTGAGTTAACAAAGTATGAAAATAAGTTAGTTTATTTTTTTAGAGAAAAAAAGGATAGTTTTTGAAGTGTTTTGGAGTGAGAATACGAAATTTTAATATCAGAGTGAGTTAACAAAGTATGAAAAAAAGTTTTTAATTTTTTTAGAGAAAAAAAGGATAGTTTTTGAAGTGTTTTGGAGTGAGAATACGAAATTTTAATATCAGAGTGAGTTAACAAAGTATGAAAAAAAGTTAGTAATTTTTTTAGAGAAAAAAAGCATAGTTTTTGAAGTGTTTTGGAGTGAGAATACGAAATTTTAATATCAGAGTGAGTTAACAAAGTATGAAAAAAAGTTAGTAATTTTTTTAGAGAAAAAAAGGATAGTTTTTGAAGTGTTTTGGAGTGAGAATACGAAATTTTAATATCAGAGTGAGTTAACAAAGTATGAAAAAAAGTTAGTTTATTTTTTTAGAGAAAAAAAGGATAGTTTTTGAAGTGTTTTGGGTGAGAATACGAAATTTTAATATCAGAGTGAGTTAACAAAGTATGAAAAAAAGTTTTTAATTTTTTTAGAGAAAAAAAGGATAGTTTTTGAAGTGTTTTGGAGTGAGAATACGAAATTTTAATATCAGAGTGAGTTAACAAAGTATGAAAATAAGTTAGTTTATTTTTTTAGAGAAAAAAAGGATAGTTTTTGAAGTGTTTTGGAGTGAGAATACGAAATTTTAATATCAGAGTGAGTTAACAAAGTATGAAAAAAAGTTTTTAATTTTTTTAGAGAAAAAAAGGATAGTTTTTGAAGTGTTTTGGAGTGAGAATACGAAATTTTAATATCAGAGTGAGTTAACAAAGTATGAAAATAAGTTAGTTTATTTTTTTAGAGAAAAAAAGGATAGTTTTTGAAGTGTTTTGGAGTGAGAATACGAAATTTTAATATCAGAGTGAGTTAACAAAGTATGAAAAAAAGTTTTTAATTTTTTTAGAGAAAAAAAGGATAGTTTTTGAAGTGTTTTGGAGTGAGAATACGAAATTTTAATATCAGAGTGAGTTAACAAAGTATGAAAAAAAGTTAGTTTATTTTTTTAGAGAAAAAAAGGATAGTTTTTGAAGTGTTTTGGAGTGAGAATACGAAATTTTAATATCAGAGTGAGTTAACAAAGTATGAAAAAAAGTTAGTAATTTTTTTAGAGAAAAAAAGGATAGTTTTTGAAGTGTTTTGGAGTGAGAATACGAAATTTTAATATCAGAGTGAGTTAACAAAGTATGAAAAAAAGTTAGTAATTTTTTTAGAGAAAAAAAGGATAGTTTTTGAAGTGTTTTGGAGTGAGAATACGAAATTTTAATATCAGAGTGAGTTAACAAAGTATGAAAAAAAGTTAGTAATTTTTTTAGAGAAAAAAGGATAGTTTTTGAAGTGTTTTGGAGTGAGAATACGAAATTTTAATATCAGAGTGAGTTAACAAAGTATGAAAAAAAGTTAGTAATTTTTTTAGAGAAAAAAAGGATAGTTTTTGAAGTGTTTTGGAGTGAGAATACGAAATTTTAATATCAGAGTGAGTTAACAAAGTATGAAAAAAAGTTAGTAATTTTTTTAGAGAAAAAAAGCATAGTTTTTGAAGTGTTTTGGAGTGAGAATACGAAATTTTAATATCAGAGTGAGTTAACAAAGTATGAAAAAAAGTTAGTAATTTTTTTAGAGAAAAAAAGGATAGTTTTTGAAGTGTTTTGGAGTGAGAATACGAAATTTTAATATCAGAGTGAGTTAACAAAGTATGAAAAAAAGTTAGTTTATTTTTTTAGAGAAAAAAAGGATAGTTTTTGAAGTGTTTTGGGTGAGAATACGAAATTTTAATATCAGAGTGAGTTAACAAAGTATGAAAAAAAGTTTTTAATTTTTTTAGAGAAAAAAAGGATAGTTTTTGAAGTGTTTTGGAGTGAGAATACGAAATTTTAATATCAGAGTGAGTTAACAAAGTATGAAAATAAGTTAGTTTATTTTTTTAGAGAAAAAAAGGATAGTTTTTGAAGTGTTTTGGAGTGAGAATACGAAATTTTAATATCAGAGTGAGTTAACAAAGTATGAAAAAAAGTTTTTAATTTTTTTAGAGAAAAAAAGGATAGTTTTTGAAGTGTTTTGGAGTGAGAATACGAAATTTTAATATCAGAGTGAGTTAACAAAGTATGAAAATAAGTTAGTTTATTTTTTTAGAGAAAAAAAGGATAGTTTTTGAAGTGTTTTGGAGTGAGAATACGAAATTTTAATATCAGAGTGAGTTAACAAAGTATGAAAAAAAGTTTTTAATTTTTTTAGAGAAAAAAAGGATAGTTTTTGAAGTGTTTTGGAGTGAGAATACGAAATTTTAATATCAGAGTGAGTTAACAAAGTATGAAAAAAAGTTAGTTTATTTTTTTAGAGAAAAAAAGGATAGTTTTTGAAGTGTTTTGGAGTGAGAATACGAAATTTTAATATCAGAGTGAGTTAACAAAGTATGAAAAAAAGTTAGTAATTTTTTTAGAGAAAAAAAGGATAGTTTTTGAAGTGTTTTGGAGTGAGAATACGAAATTTTAATATCAGAGTGAGTTAACAAAGTATGAAAAAAAGTTAGTAATTTTTTTAGAGAAAAAAAGGATAGTTTTTGAAGTGTTTTGGAGTGAGAATACGAAATTTTAATATCAGAGTGAGTTAACAAAGTATGAAAAAAAGTTAGTAATTTTTTTAGAGAAAAAAGGATAGTTTTTGAAGTGTTTTGGAGTGAGAATACGAAATTTTAATATCAGAGTGAGTTAACAAAGTATGAAAAAAAGTTTTTAATTTTTTTAGAGAAAAAAAGGATAGTTTTTGAAGTGTTTTGGAGTGAGAATACGAAATTTTAATATCAGAGTGAGTTAACAAAGTATGAAAAAAAGTTAGTTTATTTTTTTAGAGAAAAAAAGGATAGTTTTTGAAGTGTTTTGGAGTGAGAATACGAAATTTTAATATCAGAGTGAGTTAACAAAGTATGAAAAAAAGTTAGTAATTTTTTTAGAGAAAAAAAGGATAGTTTTTGAAGTGTTTTGGAGTGAGAATACGAAATTTTAATATCAGAGTGAGTTAACAAAGTATGAAAAAAAGTTAGTAATTTTTTTAGAGAAAAAAAGGATAGTTTTTGAAGTGTTTTGGAGTGAGAATACGAAATTTTAATATCAGAGTGAGTTAACAAAGTATGAAAAAAAGTTAGTAATTTTTTTAGAGAAAAAAGGATAGTTTTTGAAGTGTTTTGGAGTGAGAATACGAAATTTTAATATCAGAGTGAGTTAACAAAGTATGAAAAAAAGTTAGTAATTTTTTTAGAGAAAAAAAGGATAGTTTTTGAAGTGTTTTGGAGTGAGAATACGAAATTTTAATATCAGAGTGAGTTAACAAAGTATGAAAAAAAGTTAGTAATTTTTTTAGAGAAAAAAAGGATAGTTTTTGAAGTGTTTTGGAGTGAGAATACGAAATTTTAATATCAGAGTGAGTTAACAAAGTATGAAAAAAAGTTAGTAATTTTTTTAGAGAAAAAAGGATAGTTTTTGAAGTGTTTTGGAGTGAGAATACGAAATTTTAATATCAGAGTGAGTTAACAAAGTATGAAAAAAAGTTAGTAATTTTTTTAGAGAAAAAAGCATAGTTTTTGAAGTGTTTTGGAGTGAGAATACGAAATTTTAATATCAGAGTGAGTTAACAAAGTATGAAAAAAAGTTAGTAATTTTTTTAGAGAAAAAAGCATAGTTTTTGAAGTGTTTTGGAGTGAGAATACGAAATTTTAATATCAGAGTGAGTTAACAAAGTATGAAAAAAAGTTTTTAATTTTTTTAGAGAAAAAAAGGATAGTTTTTGAAGTGTTTTGGAGTGAGAATACGAAATTTTAATATCAGAGTGAGTTAACAAAGTATGAAAAAAAGTTAGTAATTTTTTTAGAGAAAAAAGGATAGTTTTTGAAGTGTTTTGGAGTGAGAATACGAAATTTTAATATCAGAGTGAGTTAACAAAGTATGAAAAAAAGTTAGTAATTTTTTTAGAGAAAAAAAGGATAGTTTTTGAAGTGTTTTGGAGTGAGAATACGAAATTTTAATATCAGAGTGAGTTAACAAAGTATGAAAAAAAGTTAGTAATTTTTTTAGAGAAAAAAAGGATAGTTTTTGAAGTGTTTTGGAGTGAGAATACGAAATTTTAATATCAGAGTGAGTTAACAAAGTATGAAAAAAAGTTAGTAATTTTTTTAGAGAAAAAAAGGATAGTTTTTGAAGTGTTTTGGAGTGAGAATACGAAATTTTAATATCAGAGTGAGTTAACAAAGTATGAAAAAAAGTTAGTAATTTTTTTAGAGAAAAAAGCATAGTTTTTGAAGTGTTTTGGAGTGAGAATACGAAATTTTAATATCAGAGTGAGTTAACAAAGTATGAAAAAAAGTTAGTAATTTTTTTAGAGAAAAAAGCATAGTTTTTGAAGTGTTTTGGAGTGAGAATACGAAATTTTAATATCAGAGTGAGTTAACAAAGTATGAAAAAAAGTTTTTAATTTTTTTAGAGAAAAAAAGGATAGTTTTTGAAGTGTTTTGGAGTGAGAATACGAAATTTTAATATCAGAGTGAGTTAACAAAGTATGAAAAAAAGTTAGTTTATTTTTTTAGAGAAAAAAAGGATAGTTTTTGAAGTGTTTTGGAGTGAGAATACGAAATTTTAATATCAGAGTGAGTTAACAAAGTATGAAAAAAAGTTAGTTTATTTTTTTAGAGAAAAAAAGGATAGTTTTTGAAGTGTTTTGGAGTGAGAATACGAAATTTTAATATCAGAGTGAGTTAACAAAGTATGAAAAAAAGTTAGTAATTTTTTTAGAGAAAAAAAGGATAGTTTTTGAAGTGTTTTGGAGTGAGAATACGAAATTTTAATATCAGAGTGAGTTAACAAAGTATGAAAAAAAGTTAGTTTATTTTTTTAGAGAAAAAAAGGATAGTTTTTGAAGTGTTTTGGAGTGAGAATACGAAATTTTAATATCAGAGTGAGTTAACAAAGTATGAAAATAAGTTAGTTTATTTTTTTAGAGAAAAAAAGGATAGTTTTTGAAGTGTTTTGGAGTGAGAATACGAAATTTTAATATCAGAGTGAGTTAACAAAGTATGAAAAAAAGTTAGTAATTTTTTTAGAGAAAAAAAGGATAGTTTTTGAAGTGTTTTGGAGTGAGAATACGAAATTTTAATATCAGAGTGAGTTAACAAAGTATGAAAAAAAGTTTTTAATTTTTTTAGAGAAAAAAAGGATAGTTTTTGAAGTGTTTTGGAGTGAGAATACGAAATTTTAATATCAGAGTGAGTTAACAAAGTATGAAAAAAAGTTAGTAATTTTTTTAGAGAAAAAAGGATAGTTTTTGAAGTGTTTTGGAGTGAGAATACGAAATTTTAATATCAGAGTGAGTTAACAAAGTATGAAAAAAAGTTAGTAATTTTTTTAGAGAAAAAAGCATAGTTTTTGAAGTGTTTTGGAGTGAAAATACGAAATTTTAATATCAGAGTGAGTTAACAAAGTATGAAAAAAAGTTAGTAATTTTTTTAGAGAAAAAAAGGATAGTTTTTGAAGTGTTTTGGAGTGAGAATACGAAATTTTAATATCAGAGTGAGTTAACAAAGTATGAAAAAAAGTTAGTTTATTTTTTTAGAGAAAAAAAGGATAGTTTTTGAAGTGTTTTGGAGTGAGAATACGAAATTTTAATATCAGAGTGAGTTAACAAAGTATGAAAAAAAGTTTTTAATTTTTTTAGAGAAAAAAAGGATAGTTTTTGAAGTGTTTTGGAGTGAGAATACGAAATTTTAATATCAGAGTGAGTTAACAAAGTATGAAAAAAAGTTAGTAATTTTTTCAGAGAAAAAAAGGATAGTTTTTGAAGTGTTTTGGAGTGAGAATACGAAATTTTAATATCAGAGTGAGTTAACAAAGTATGAAAAAAAGTTAGTAATTTTTTTAGAGAAAAAAAGGATAGTTTTTGAAGTGTTTTGGAGTGAGAATACGAAATTTTAATATCAGAGTGAGTTAACAAAGTATGAAAAAAAGTTTTTAATTTTTTTAGAGAAAAAAAGGATAGTTTTTGAAGTGTTTTGGAGTGAGAATACGAAATTTTAATATCAGAGTGAGTTAACAAAGTATGAAAAAAAGTTAGTAATTTTTTTAGAGAAAAAAAGGATAGTTTTTGAAGTGTTTTGGAGTGAGAATACGAAATTTTAATATCAGAGTGAGTTAACAAAGTATGAAAATAAGTTAGTTTATTTTTTTAGAGAAAAAAAGGTAGTTTTTGAAGTGTTTTGGAGTGAGAATACGAAATTTTAATATCAGAGTGAGTTAACAAAGTATGAAAATAAGTTAGTTTATTTTTTTAGAGAAAAAAAGGATAGTTTTTGAAGTGTTTTGGAGTGAGAATACGAAATTTTAATATCAGAGTGAGTTAACAAAGTATGAAAAAAAGTTTTTAATTTTTTTAGAGAAAAAAAGGATAGTTTTTGAAGTGTTTTGGAGTGAGAATACGAAATTTTAATATCAGAGTGAGTTAACAAAGTATGAAAATAAGTTAGTTTATTTTTTTAGAGAAAAAAAGGATAGTTTTTGAAGTGTTTTGGAGTGAGAATACGAAATTTTAATATCAGAGTGAGTTAACAAAGTATGAAAAAAAGTTTTTAATTTTTTTAGAGAAAAAAAGGATAGTTTTTGAAGTGTTTTGGAGTGAGAATACGAAATTTTAATATCAGAGTGAGTTAACAAAGTATGAAAAAAAGTTAGTTTATTTTTTTAGAGAAAAAAAGGATAGTTTTTGAAGTGTTTTGGAGTGAGAATACGAAATTTTAATATCAGAGTGAGTTAACAAAGTATGAAAAAAAGTTAGTAATTTTTTTAGAGAAAAAAAGGATAGTTTTTGAAGTGTTTTGGAGTGAGAATACGAAATTTTAATATCAGAGTGAGTTAACAAAGTATGAAAAAAAGTTAGTAATTTTTTTAGAGAAAAAAAGGATAGTTTTTGAAGTGTTTTGGAGTGAGAATACGAAATTTTAATATCAGAGTGAGTTAACAAAGTATGAAAAAAAGTTTTTAATTTTTTTAGAGAAAAAAAGGATAGTTTTTGAAGTGTTTTGGAGTGAGAATACGAAATTTTAATATCAGAGTGAGTTAACAAAGTATGAAAATAAGTTTTTAATTTTTTTAGAGAAAAAAAGGATAGTTTTTGAAGTGTTTTGGAGTGAGAATACGAAATTTTAATATCAGAGTGAGTTAACAAAGTATGAAAATAAGTTAGTTTATTTTTTTAGAGAAAAAAAGGATAGTTTTTGAAGTGTTTTGGAGTGAGAATACGAAATTTTAATATCAGAGTGAGTTAACAAAGTATGAAAAAAAGTTAGTTTATTTTTTTAGAGAAAAAAAGGATAGTTTTTGAAGTGTTTTGGAGTGAGAATACGAAATTTTAATATCAGAGTGAGTTAACAAAGTATGAAAATAAGTTAGTTTATTTTTTTAGAGAAAAAAAGGATAGTTTTTGAAGTGTTTTGGAGTGAGAATACGAAATTTTAATATCAGAGTGAGTTAACAAAGTATGAAAAAAAGTTAGTAATTTTTTTAGAGAAAAAAAGGATAGTTTTTGAAGTGTTTTGGAGTGAGAATACGAAATTTTAATATCAGAGTGAGTTAACAAAGTATGAAAAAAAGTTTTTAATTTTTTTAGAGAAAAAAAGGATAGTTTTTGAAGTGTTTTGGAGTGAGAATACGAAATTTTAATATCAGAGTGAGTTAACAAAGTATGAAAAAAAGTTAGTAATTTTTTTAGAGAAAAAAGGATAGTTTTTGAAGTGTTTTGGAGTGAGAATACGAAATTTTAATATCAGAGTGAGTTAACAAAGTATGAAAAAAAGTTAGTAATTTTTTTAGAGAAAAAAGCATAGTTTTTGAAGTGTTTTGGAGTGAAAATACGAAATTTTAATATCAGAGTGAGTTAACAAAGTATGAAAAAAAGTTAGTAATTTTTTTAGAGAAAAAAAGGATAGTTTTTGAAGTGTTTTGGAGTGAGAATACGAAATTTTAATATCAGAGTGAGTTAACAAAGTATGAAAAAAAGTTAGTTTATTTTTTTAGAGAAAAAAAGGATAGTTTTTGAAGTGTTTTGGAGTGAGAATACGAAATTTTAATATCAGAGTGAGTTAACAAAGTATGAAAAAAAGTTTTTAATTTTTTTAGAGAAAAAAAGGATAGTTTTTGAAGTGTTTTGGAGTGAGAATACGAAATTTTAATATCAGAGTGAGTTAACAAAGTATGAAAAAAAGTTAGTAATTTTTTCAGAGAAAAAAAGGATAGTTTTTGAAGTGTTTTGGAGTGAGAATACGAAATTTTAATATCAGAGTGAGTTAACAAAGTATGAAAAAAAGTTAGTAATTTTTTTAGAGAAAAAAAGGATAGTTTTTGAAGTGTTTTGGAGTGAGAATACGAAATTTTAATATCAGAGTGAGTTAACAAAGTATGAAAAAAAGTTTTTAATTTTTTTAGAGAAAAAAAGGATAGTTTTTGAAGTGTTTTGGAGTGAGAATACGAAATTTTAATATCAGAGTGAGTTAACAAAGTATGAAAAAAAGTTAGTAATTTTTTTAGAGAAAAAAAGGATAGTTTTTGAAGTGTTTTGGAGTGAGAATACGAAATTTTAATATCAGAGTGAGTTAACAAAGTATGAAAATAAGTTAGTTTATTTTTTTAGAGAAAAAAAGGTAGTTTTTGAAGTGTTTTGGAGTGAGAATACGAAATTTTAATATCAGAGTGAGTTAACAAAGTATGAAAATAAGTTAGTTTATTTTTTTAGAGAAAAAAAGGATAGTTTTTGAAGTGTTTTGGAGTGAGAATACGAAATTTTAATATCAGAGTGAGTTAACAAAGTATGAAAAAAAGTTTTTAATTTTTTTAGAGAAAAAAAGGATAGTTTTTGAAGTGTTTTGGAGTGAGAATACGAAATTTTAATATCAGAGTGAGTTAACAAAGTATGAAAATAAGTTAGTTTATTTTTTTAGAGAAAAAAAGGATAGTTTTTGAAGTGTTTTGGAGTGAGAATACGAAATTTTAATATCAGAGTGAGTTAACAAAGTATGAAAAAAAGTTTTTAATTTTTTTAGAGAAAAAAAGGATAGTTTTTGAAGTGTTTTGGAGTGAGAATACGAAATTTTAATATCAGAGTGAGTTAACAAAGTATGAAAAAAAGTTAGTTTATTTTTTTAGAGAAAAAAAGGATAGTTTTTGAAGTGTTTTGGAGTGAGAATACGAAATTTTAATATCAGAGTGAGTTAACAAAGTATGAAAAAAAGTTAGTAATTTTTTTAGAGAAAAAAAGGATAGTTTTTGAAGTGTTTTGGAGTGAGAATACGAAATTTTAATATCAGAGTGAGTTAACAAAGTATGAAAAAAAGTTAGTAATTTTTTTAGAGAAAAAAAGGATAGTTTTTGAAGTGTTTTGGAGTGAGAATACGAAATTTTAATATCAGAGTGAGTTAACAAAGTATGAAAAAAAGTTTTTAATTTTTTTAGAGAAAAAAAGGATAGTTTTTGAAGTGTTTTGGAGTGAGAATACGAAATTTTAATATCAGAGTGAGTTAACAAAGTATGAAAATAAGTTTTTAATTTTTTTAGAGAAAAAAAGGATAGTTTTTGAAGTGTTTTGGAGTGAGAATACGAAATTTTAATATCAGAGTGAGTTAACAAAGTATGAAAATAAGTTAGTTTATTTTTTTAGAGAAAAAAAGGATAGTTTTTGAAGTGTTTTGGAGTGAGAATACGAAATTTTAATATCAGAGTGAGTTAACAAAGTATGAAAATAAGTTAGTTTATTTTTTTAGAGAAAAAAAGGATAGTTTTTGAAGTGTTTTGGAGTGAGAATACGAAATTTTAATATCAGAGTGAGTTAACAAAGTATGAAAAAAAGTTAGTAATTTTTTTAGAGAAAAAAAGGATAGTTTTTGAAGTGTTTTGGAGTGAGAATACGAAATTTTAATATCAGAGTGAGTTAACAAAGTATGAAAAAAAGTTTTTAATTTTTTTAGAGAAAAAAAGGATAGTTTTTGAAGTGTTTTGGAGTGAGAATACGAAATTTTAATATCAGAGTGAGTTAACAAAGTATGAAAATAAGTTAGTTTATTTTTTTAGAGAAAAAAAGGATAGTTTTTGAAGTGTTTTGGAGTGAGAATACGAAATTTTAATATCAGAGTGAGTTAACAAAGTATGAAAAAAAGTTTTTAATTTTTTTAGAGAAAAAAAGGATAGTTTTTGAAGTGTTTTGGAGTGAGAATACGAAATTTTAATATCAGAGTGAGTTAACAAAGTATGAAAATAAGTTTTTAATTTTTTTAGAGAAAAAAAGGATAGTTTTTGAAGTGTTTTGGAGTGAGAATACGAAATTTTAATATCAGAGTGAGTTAACAAAGTATGAAAAAAAGTTAGTAATTTTTTTAGAGAAAAAAAGGATAGTTTTTGAAGTGTTTTGGAGTGAGAATACGAAATTTTAATATCAGAGTGAGTTAACAAAGTATGAAAAAAAGTTAGTAATTTTTTTAGAGAAAAAAAGGATAGTTTTTGAAGTGTTTTGGAGTGAGAATACGAAATTTTAATATCAGAGTGAGTTAACAAAGTATGAAAAAAAGTTAGTAATTTTTTTAGAGAAAAAAAGGATAGTTTTTGAAGTGTTTTGGAGTGAGAATACGAAATTTTAATATCAGAGTGAGTTAACAAAGTATGAAAAAAAGTTTTTAATTTTTTTAGAGAAAAAAAGGATAGTTTTTGAAGTGTTTTGGAGTGAGAATACGAAATTTTAATATCAGAGTGAGTTAACAAAGTATGAAAAAAAGTTAGTTTATTTTTTTAGAGAAAAAAAGGATAGTTTTTGAAGTGTTTTGGAGTGAGAATACGAAATTTTAATATCAGAGTGAGTTAACAAAGTATGAAAAAAAGTTAGTAATTTTTTTAGAGAAAAAAAGGATAGTTTTTGAAGTGTTTTGGAGTGAGAATACGAAATTTTAATATCAGAGTGAGTTAACAAAGTATGAAAAAAAGTTAGTAATTTTTTTAGAGAAAAAAAGGATAGTTTTTGAAGTGTTTTGGAGTGAGAATACGAAATTTTAATATCAGAGTGAGTTAACAAAGTATGAAAAAAAGTTAGTAATTTTTTTAGAGAAAAAAAGGATAGTTTTTGAAGTGTTTTGGAGTGAGAATACGAAATTTTAATATCAGAGTGAGTTAACAAAGTATGAAAAAAAGTTAGTTTATTTTTTTAGAGAAAAAAAGGATAGTTTTTGAAGTGTTTTGGAGTGAGAATACGAAATTTTAATATCAGAGTGAGTTAACAAAGTATGAAAATAAGTTAGTTTATTTTTTTAGAGAAAAAAAGGATAGTTTTTGAAGTGTTTTGGAGTGAGAATACGAAATTTTAATATCAGAGTGAGTTAACAAAGTATGAAAAAAAGTTTTTAATTTTTTTAGAGAAAAAAAGGATAGTTTTTGAAGTGTTTTGGAGTGAGAATACGAAATTTTAATATCAGAGTGAGTTAACAAAGTATGAAAATAAGTTAGTAATTTTTTTAGAGAAAAAAGCATAGTTTTTGAAGTGTTTTGGAGTGAGAATACGAAATTTTAATATCAGAGTGAGTTAACAAAGTATGAAAAAAAGTTTTTAATTTTTTTAGAGAAAAAAAGGATAGTTTTTGAAGTGTTTTGGAGTGAGAATACGAAATTTTAATATCAGAGTGAGTTAACAAAGTATGAAAATAAGTTTTTAATTTTTTTAGAGAAAAAAAGGATAGTTTTTGAAGTGTTTTGGAGTGAGAATACGAAATTTTAATATCAGAGTGAGTTAACAAAGTATGAAAATAAGTTAGTTTATTTTTTTAGAGAAAAAAAGGATAGTTTTTGAAGTGTTTTGGAGTGAGAATACGAAATTTTAATATCAGAGTGAGTTAACAAAGTATGAAAATAAGTTAGTTTATTTTTTTAGAGAAAAAAAGGATAGTTTTTGAAGTGTTTTGGAGTGAGAATACGAAATTTTAATATCAGAGTGAGTTAACAAAGTATGAAAAAAAGTTTTTAATTTTTTTAGAGAAAAAAAGGATAGTTTTTGAAGTGTTTTGGAGTGAGAATACGAAATTTTAATATCAGAGTGAGTTAACAAAGTATGAAAATAAGTTTTTAATTTTTTTAGAGAAAAAAAGGATAGTTTTTGAAGTGTTTTGGAGTGAGAATACGAAATTTTAATATCAGAGTGAGTTAACAAAGTATGAAAAAAAGTTAGTTTATTTTTTTAGAGAAAAAAAGGATAGTTTTTGAAGTGTTTTGGAGTGAGAATACGAAATTTTAATATCAGAGTGAGTTAACAAAGTATGAAAATAAGTTAGTAATTTTTTTAGAGAAAAAAAGGATAGTTTTTGAAGTGTTTTGGAGTGAGAATACGAAATTTTAATATCAGAGTGAGTTAACAAAGTATGAAAAAAAGTTAGTTTATTTTTTTAGAGAAAAAAACATAGTTTTTGAAGTGTTTTGGAGTGAGAATACGAAATTTTAATATCAGAGTGAGTTAACAAAGTATGAAAAAAAGTTAGTTTATTTTTTTAGAGAAAAAAAGGATAGTTTTTGAAGTGTTTTGGAGTGAGAATACGAAATTTTAATATCAGAGTGAGTTAACAAAGTATGAAAAAAAGTTAGTTTATTTTTTTAGAGAAAAAAAGGATAGTTTTTGAAGTGTTTGGAGTGAGAATACGAAATTTTAATATCAGAGTGAGTTAACAAAGTATGAAAAAAAGTTTTTAATTTTTTTAGAGAAAAAAAGGATAGTTTTTGAAGTGTTTTGGAGTGAGAATACGAAATTTTAATATCAGAGTGAGTTAACAAAGTATGAAAATAAGTTTTTAATTTTTTTAGAGAAAAAAAGGATAGTTTTTGAAGTGTTTTGGAGTGAGAATACGAAATTTTAATATCAGAGTGAGTTAACAAAGTATGAAAATAAGTTAGTTTAGTTTTTTTTTTGGAGTGAGAGAAAAAAAGGATAGTTTTTAGAGAAAAAAAGGAAGTGTTTTGGAGTGAGAATACGAAATTTTAATATCAGAGTGAGTTAACAAAGTATGAAATATAAGTTAGTTTAGTTTTTAATTTTTTTAGAGAAAAAAAGGATAGTTTTTGAAGTGTTTTGGAGTGAGAATACGAAATTTTAATATCAGAGTGAGTTAACAAAGTATGAAAAAAAGTTTTTAATTTTTTTAGAGAAAAAAAGGATAGTTTTTGAAGTGTTTTGGAGTGAGAATACGAAATTTTAATATCAGAGTGAGTTAACAAAGTATGAAAATAAGTTTTTAATTTTTTTAGAGAAAAAAAGGATAGTTTTTGAAGTGTTTTGGAGTGAGAATACGAAATTTTAATATCAGAGTGAGTTAACAAAGTATGAAAAAAAGTTAGTTTATTTTTTTAGAGAAAAAAAGGATAGTTTTTGAAGTGTTTTGGAGTGAGAATACGAAATTTTAATATCAGAGTGAGTTAACAAAGTATGAAAATAAGTTAGTAATTTTTTTAGAGAAAAAAAGGATAGTTTTTGAAGTGTTTTGGAGTGAGAATACGAAATTTTAATATCAGAGTGAGTTAACAAAGTATGAAAAAAAGTTAGTTTATTTTTTTAGAGAAAAAAACATAGTTTTTGAAGTGTTTTGGAGTGAGAATACGAAATTTTAATATCAGAGTGAGTTAACAAAGTATGAAAAAAAGTTAGTTTATTTTTTTAGAGAAAAAAAGGATAGTTTTTGAAGTGTTTTGGAGTGAGAATACGAAATTTTAATATCAGAGTGAGTTAACAAAGTATGAAAAAAAGTTAGTTTATTTTTTTAGAGAAAAAAAGGATAGTTTTTGAAGTGTTTGGAGTGAGAATACGAAATTTTAATATCAGAGTGAGTTAACAAAGTATGAAAAAAAGTTAGTTTATTTTTTTAGAGAAAAAAACATAGTTTTTGAAGTGTTTTGGAGTGAGAATACGAAATTTTAATATCAGAGTGAGTTAACAAAGTATGAAAAAAAGTTAGTTTATTTTTTTAGAGAAAAAAGGATAGTTTTTGAAGTGTTTTGGAGTGAGAATACGAAATTTTAATATCAGAGTGAGTTAACAAAGTATGAAAAAAAGTTAGTTTATTTTTTTAGAGAAAAAAAGGATAGTTTTTGAAGTGTTTGGAGTGAGAATACGAAATTTTAATATCAGAGTGAGTTAACAAAGTATGAAAAAAAGTTAGTTTATTTTTTTAGAGAAAAAAAGGATAGTTTTTGAAGTGTTTTGGAGTGAGAATACGAAATTTTAATATCAGAGTGAGTTAACAAAGTATGAAAAAAAGTTAGTAATTTTTTCAGAGAAAAAAAGGATAGTTTTTGAAGTGTTTTGGAGTGAGAATACGAAATTTTAATATCAGAGTGAGTTAACAAAGTATGAAAAAAAGTTAGTTTATTTTTTTAGAGAAAAAAAGGATAGTTTTTGAAGTGTTTTGGAGTGAGAATACGAAATTTTAATATCAGAGTGAGTTAACAAAGTATGAAAAAAAGTTAGTAATTTTTTTAGAGAAAAAAAGGATAGTTTTTGAAGTGTTTTGGAGTGAGAATACGAAATTTTAATATCAGAGTGAGTTAACAAAGTATGAAAAAAAGTTAGTTTATTTTTTTAGAGAAAAAAAGGATAGTTTTTGAAGTGTTTTGGAGTGAGAATACGAAATTTTAATATCAGAGTGAGTTAACAAAGTATGAAAAAAAGTTAGTAATTTTTTCAGAGAAAAAAAGGATAGTTTTTGAAGTGTTTTGGAGTGAGAATACGAAATTTTAATATCAGAGTGAGTTAACAAAGTATGAAAATAAGTTAGTAATTTTTTTAGAGAAAAAAGCATAGTTTTTGAAGTGTTTTGGAGTGAGAATACGAAATTTTAATATCAGAGTGAGTTAACAAAGTATGAAAAAAAGTTTTTAATTTTTTTAGAGAAAAAAAGGATAGTTTTTGAAGTGTTTTGGAGTGAGAATACGAAATTTTAATATCAGAGTGAGTTAACAAAGTATGAAAAAAAGTTAGTAATTTTTTTAGAGAAAAAAAGGATAGTTTTTGAAGTGTTTTGGAGTGAGAATACGAAATTTTAATATCAGAGTGAGTTAACAAAGTATGAAAAAAAGTTAGTTTATTTTTTTAGAGAAAAAAAGGATAGTTTTTGAAGTGTTTTGGAGTGAGAATACGAAATTTTAATATCAGAGTGAGTTAACAAAGTATGAAAAAAAGTTAGTAATTTTTTCAGAGAAAAAAAGGATAGTTTTTGAAGTGTTTTGGAGTGAGAATACGAAATTTTAATATCAGAGTGAGTTAACAAAGTATGAAAATAAGTTAGTAATTTTTTTAGAGAAAAAAGCATAGTTTTTGAAGTGTTTTGGAGTGAGAATACGAAATTTTAATATCAGAGTGAGTTAACAAAGTATGAAAAAAAGTTTTTAATTTTTTTAGAGAAAAAAAGGATAGTTTTTGAAGTGTTTTGGAGTGAGAATACGAAATTTTAATATCAGAGTGAGTTAACAAAGTATGAAAATAAGTTTTTAATTTTTTTAGAGAAAAAAAGGATAGTTTTTGAAGTGTTTTGGAGTGAGAATACGAAATTTTAATATCAGAGTGAGTTAACAAAGTATGAAAATAAGTTAGTTTATTTTTTTAGAGAAAAAAAGGATAGTTTTTGAAGTGTTTTGGAGTGAGAATACGAAATTTTAATATCAGAGTGAGTTAACAAAGTATGAAAATAAGTTAGTTTATTTTTTTAGAGAAAAAAAGGATAGTTTTTGAAGTGTTTTGGAGTGAGAATACGAAATTTTAATATCAGAGTGAGTTAACAAAGTATGAAAAAAAGTTTTTAATTTTTTTAGAGAAAAAAAGGATAGTTTTTGAAGTGTTTTGGAGTGAGAATACGAAATTTTAATATCAGAGTGAGTTAACAAAGTATGAAAATAAGTTAGTTTATTTTTTTAGAGAAAAAAAGGATAGTTTTTGAAGTGTTTTGGAGTGAGAATACGAAATTTTAATATCAGAGTGAGTTAACAAAGTATGAAAATAAGTTAGTTTATTTTTTTAGAGAAAAAAAGGATAGTTTTTGAAGTGTTTTGGAGTGAGAATACGAAATTTTAATATCAGAGTGAGTTAACAAAGTATGAAAAAAAGTTTTTAATTTTTTTAGAGAAAAAAAGGATAGTTTTTGAAGTGTTTTGGAGTGAGAATACGAAATTTTAATATCAGAGTGAGTTAACAAAGTATGAAAAAAAGTTAGTTTATTTTTTTAGAGAAAAAAAGGATAGTTTTTGAAGTGTTTTGGAGTGAGAATACGAAATTTTAATATCAGAGTGAGTTAACAAAGTATGAAAAAAAGTTAGTTTATTTTTTAGAGAAAAAAAGCATAGTTTTTGAAGTGTTTTGGAGTGAGAATACGAAATTTTAATATCAGAGTGAGTTAACAAAGTATGAAAAAAAGTTAGTAATTTTTTCAGAGAAAAAAAGGATAGTTTTTGAAGTGTTTTGGAGTGAGAATACGAAATTTTAATATCAGAGTGAGTTAACAAAGTATGAAAAAAAGTTAGTTTATTTTTTTAGAGAAAAAAACATAGTTTTTGAAGTGTTTTGGAGTGAGAATACGAAATTTTAATATCAGAGTGAGTTAACAAAGTATGAAAAAAAGTTAGTTTATTTTTTTAGAGAAAAAAGGATAGTTTTTGAAGTGTTTTGGAGTGAGAATACGAAATTTTAATATCAGAGTGAGTTAACAAAGTATGAAAAAAAGTTAGTTTATTTTTTTAGAGAAAAAAAGGATAGTTTTTGAAGTGTTTGGAGTGAGAATACGAAATTTTAATATCAGAGTGAGTTAACAAAGTATGAAAAAAAGTTAGTTTATTTTTTTAGAGAAAAAAAGGATAGTTTTTGAAGTGTTTTGGAGTGAGAATACGAAATTTTAATATCAGAGTGAGTTAACAAAGTATGAAAAAAAGTTAGTAATTTTTTCAGAGAAAAAAAGGATAGTTTTTGAAGTGTTTTGGAGTGAGAATACGAAATTTTAATATCAGAGTGAGTTAACAAAGTATGAAAAAAAGTTAGTAATTTTTTTAGAGAAAAAAAGGATAGTTTTTGAAGTGTTTTGGAGTGAGAATACGAAATTTTAATATCAGAGTGAGTTAACAAAGTATGAAAAAAAGTTAGTAATTTTTTTAGAGAAAAAAAGGATAGTTTTTGAAGTGTTTTGGAGTGAGAATACGAAATTTTAATATCAGAGTGAGTTAACAAAGTATGAAAAAAAGTTTTTAATTTTTTTAGAGAAAAAAAGGATAGTTTTTGAAGTGTTTTGGAGTGAGAATACGAAATTTTAATATCAGAGTGAGTTAACAAAGTATGAAAAAAAGTTAGTTTATTTTTTTAGAGAAAAAAAGGATAGTTTTTGAAGTGTTTTGGAGTGAGAATACGAAATTTTAATATCAGAGTGAGTTAACAAAGTATGAAAAAAAGTTAGTTTATTTTTTTAGAGAAAAAAAGGATAGTTTTTGAAGTGTTTTGGAGTGAGAATACGAAATTTTAATATCAGAGTGAGTTAACAAAGTATGAAAAAAAGTTAGTTTATTTTTTTAGAGAAAAAAAGGATAGTTTTTGAAGTGTTTTGGAGTGAGAATACGAAATTTTAATATCAGAGTGAGTTAACAAAGTATGAAAAAAAGTTAGTAATTTTTTTAGAGAAAAAAAGGATAGTTTTTGAAGTGTTTTGGAGTGAGAATACGAAATTTTAATATCAGAGTGAGTTAACAAAGTATGAAAAAAAGTTAGTAATTTTTTTAGAGAAAAAAAGGATAGTTTTTGAAGTGTTTTGGAGTGAGAATACGAAATTTTAATATCAGAGTGAGTTAACAAAGTATGAAAAAAAGTTAGTTTATTTTTTTAGAGAAAAAAAGGATAGTTTTTGAAGTGTTTTGGAGTGAGAATACGAAATTTTAATATCAGAGTGAGTTAACAAAGTATGAAAAAAAGTTAGTAATTTTTTCAGAGAAAAAAAGGATAGTTTTTGAAGTGTTTTGGAGTGAGAATACGAAATTTTAATATCAGAGTGAGTTAACAAAGTATGAAAAAAAGTTAGTTTATTTTTTTAGAGAAAAAAAGGATAGTTTTTGAAGTGTTTTGGAGTGAGAATACGAAATTTTAATATCAGAGTGAGTTAACAAAGTATGAAAAAAAGTTTTAATTTTTTTAGAGAAAAAAAGGATAGTTTTTGAAGTGTTTTGGAGTGAGAATACGAAATTTTAATATCAGAGTGAGTTAACAAAGTATGAAAAAAAGTTAGTTTATTTTTTTAGAGAAAAAAAGGATAGTTTTTGAAGTGTTTGGAGTGAGAATACGAAATTTTAATATCAGAGTGAGTTAACAAAGTATGAAAAAAAGTTTTTAATTTTTTTAGAGAAAAAAAGGATAGTTTTTGAAGTGTTTTGGAGTGAGAATACGAAATTTTAATATCAGAGTGAGTTAACAAAGTATGAAAAAAAGTTTTAATTTTTTTAGAGAAAAAAAGGATAGTTTTTGAAGTGTTTTGGAGTGAGAATACGAAATTTTAATATCAGAGTGAGTTAACAAAGTATGAAAAAAAGTTTTAATTTTTTTAGAGAAAAAAAGGATAGTTTTTGAAGTGTTTTGGAGTGAGAATACGAAATTTTAATATCAGAGTGAGTTAACAAAGTATGAAAAAAAGTGAGTAATTTTTTTAGAGAAAAAAAGCATAGTTTTTGAAGTGTTTTGGAGTGAGAATACGAAATTTTAATATCAGAGTGAGTTAACAAAGTATGAAAAAAAGTTTTTAATTTTTTTAGAGAAAAAAAGGATAGTTTTTGAAGTGTTTTGGAGTGAGAATACGAAATTTTAATATCAGAGTGAGTTAACAAAGTATGAAAAAAAGTTTTAATTTTTTTAGAGAAAAAAAGGATAGTTTTTGAAGTGTTTTGGAGTGAGAATACGAAATTTTAATATCAGAGTGAGTTAACAAAGTATGAAAAAAAGTTAGTTTATTTTTTTAGAGAAAAAAAGGATAGTTTTTGAAGTGTTTTGGAGTGAGAATACGAAATTTTAATATCAGAGTGAGTTAACAAAGTATGAAAATAAGTTTTTAATTTTTTTAGAGAAAAAAAGGATAGTTTTTTGAAGTGTTTTGGAGTGAGAATACGAAATTTTAATATCAGAGTGAGTTAACAAAGTATGAAAAAAAGTTAGTAATTTTTTTAGAGAAAAAAAGGATAGTTTTTGAAGTGTTTTGGAGTGAGAATACGAAATTTTAATATCAGAGTGAGTTAACAAAGTATGAAAAAAAGTTTTTAATTTTTTTAGAGAAAAAAAGGATAGTTTTTGAAGTGTTTTGGAGTGAGAATACGAAATTTTAATATCAGAGTGAGTTAACAAAGTATGAAAAAAAGTTTTAATTTTTTTAGAGAAAAAAAGGATAGTTTTTGAAGTGTTTTGGAGTGAGAATACGAAATTTTAATATCAGAGTGAGTTAACAAAGTATGAAAAAAAGTTTTTAATTTTTTTAGAGAAAAAAAGGATAGTTTTTGAAGTGTTTTGGAGTGAGAATACGAAATTTTAATATCAGAGTGAGTTAACAAAGTATGAAAAAAAGTTTTTAATTTTTTTAGAGAAAAAAAGGATAGTTTTTGAAGTGTTTTGGAGTGAGAATACGAAATTTTAATATCAGAGTGAGTTAACAAAGTATGAAAAAAGTTAGTAATTTTTTTAGAGAAAAAAAGGATAGTTTTTGAAGTGTTTTGGAGTGAGAATACGAAATTTTAATATCAGAGTGAGTTAACAAAGTATGAAAAAAAGTTAGTTTATTTTTTTAGAGAAAAAAAGGATAGTTTTTGAAGTGTTTTGGAGTGAGAATACGAAATTTTAATATCAGAGTGAGTTAACAAAGTATGAAAAAAAGTTTTTAATTTTTTTAGAGAAAAAAAGGATAGTTTTTGAAGTGTTTTGGAGTGAGAATACGAAATTTTAATATCAGAGTGAGTTAACAAAGTATGAAAAAAAGTTTTTAATTTTTTTAGAGAAAAAAAGGATAGTTTTTGAAGTGTTTTGGAGTGAGAATACGAAATTTTAATATCAGAGTGAGTTAACAAAGTATGAAAAAAAGTTTTAATTTTTTTAGAGAAAAAAAGGATAGTTTTTGAAGTGTTTTGGAGTGAGAATACGAAATTTTAATATCAGAGTGAGTTAACAAAGTATGAAAAAAAGTTTTTAATTTTTTTAGAGAAAAAAAGGATAGTTTTTGAAGTGTTTTGGAGTGAGAATACGAAATTTTAATATCAGAGTGAGTTAACAAAGTATGAAAATAAGTTAGTAATTTTTTTTAGAGAAAAAAAGGATAGTTTTTGAAGTGTTTTGGAGTGAGAATACGAAATTTTAATATCAGAGTGAGTTAACAAAGTATGAAAAAAAGTTTTTAATTTTTTTAGAGAAAAAAAGCATAGTTTTTGAAGTGTTTTGGAGTGAGAATACGAAATTTTAATATCAGAGTGAGTTAACAAAGTATGAAAAAAAGTTTTAATTTTTTTAGAGAAAAAAAGGATAGTTTTTGAAGTGTTTTGGAGTGAGAATACGAAATTTTAATATCAGAGTGAGTTAACAAAGTATGAAAAAAAGTTTTTAATTTTTTTAGAGAAAAAAAGGATAGTTTTTGAAGTGTTTTGGAGTGAGAATACGAAATTTTAATATCAGAGTGAGTTAACAAAGTATGAAAAAAAGTTTGTAATTTTTTTAGAGAAAAAAAGCATAGTTTTTGAAGTGTTTTGGAGTGAGAATACGAAATTTTAATATCAGAGTGAGTTAACAAAGTATGAAAATAAGTTTTTAATTTTTTTAGAGAAAAAAAGGATAGTTTTTGAAGTGTTTTGGAGTGAGAATACGAAATTTTAATATCAGAGTGAGTTAACAAAGTATGAAAAAAAGTTAGTAATTTTTTTAGAGAAAAAAAGGATAGTTTTTGAAGTGTTTTGGAGTGAGAATACGAAATTTTAATATCAGAGTGAGTTAACAAAGTATGAAAAAAAGTTTTTAATTTTTTTAGAGAAAAAAAGGATAGTTTTTGAAGTGTTTTGGAGTGAGAATACGAAATTTTAATATCAGAGTGAGTTAACAAAGTATGAAAAAAAGTTTTAATTTTTTTAGAGAAAAAAAGGATAGTTTTTGAAGTGTTTTGGAGTGAGAATACGAAATTTTAATATCAGAGTGAGTTAACAAAGTATGAAAAAAAGTTTTTAATTTTTTTAGAGAAAAAAAGGATAGTTTTTGAAGTGTTTTGGAGTGAGAATACGAAATTTTAATATCAGAGTGAGTTAACAAAGTATGAAAAAAAGTGAGTAATTTTTTTAGAGAAAAAAAGCATAGTTTTTGAAGTGTTTTGGAGTGAGAATACGAAATTTTAATATCAGAGTGAGTTAACAAAGTATGAAAAAAAGTTTTAATTTTTTTAGAGAAAAAAAGGATAGTTTTTGAAGTGTTTTGGAGTGAGAATACGAAATTTTAATATCAGAGTGAGTTAACAAAGTATGAAAAAAAGTTAGTTTATTTTTTTAGAGAAAAAAAGGATAGTTTTTGAAGTGTTTTGGAGTGAGAATACGAAATTTTAATATCAGAGTGAGTTAACAAAGTATGAAAATAAGTTTTTAATTTTTTTAGAGAAAAAAAGGATAGTTTTTGAAGTGTTTTGGAGTGAGAATACGAAATTTTAATATCAGAGTGAGTTAACAAAGTATGAAAAAAAGTTAGTAATTTTTTTAGAGAAAAAAAGGATAGTTTTTGAAGTGTTTTGGAGTGAGAATACGAAATTTTAATATCAGAGTGAGTTAACAAAGTATGAAAAAAAGTTTTTAATTTTTTTAGAGAAAAAAAGGATAGTTTTTGAAGTGTTTTGGAGTGAGAATACGAAATTTTAATATCAGAGTGAGTTAACAAAGTATGAAAAAAAGTTTTAATTTTTTTAGAGAAAAAAAGGATAGTTTTTGAAGTGTTTTGGAGTGAGAATACGAAATTTTAATATCAGAGTGAGTTAACAAAGTATGAAAAAAAGTTTTTAATTTTTTTAGAGAAAAAAAGGATAGTTTTTGAAGTGTTTTGGAGTGAGAATACGAAATTTTAATATCAGAGTGAGTTAACAAAGTATGAAAAAAAGTTTTTAATTTTTTTAGAGAAAAAAAGGATAGTTTTTGAAGTGTTTTGGAGTGAGAATACGAAATTTTAATATCAGAGTGAGTTAACAAAGTATGAAAAAAAGTTAGTAATTTTTTTAGAGAAAAAAAGGATAGTTTTTGAAGTGTTTTGGAGTGAGAATACGAAATTTTAATATCAGAGTGAGTTAACAAAGTATGAAAAAAAGTTAGTTTATTTTTTTAGAGAAAAAAAAGGATAGTTTTTGAAGTGTTTTGGAGTGAGAATACGAAATTTTAATATCAGAGTGAGTTAACAAAGTATGAAAAAAAGTGAGTAATTTTTTTAGAGAAAAAAAGGATAGTTTTTGAAGTGTTTTGGAGTGAGAATACGAAATTTTAATATCAGAGTGAGTTAACAAAGTATGAAAAAAAGTTTTAATTTTTTTAGAGAAAAAAAGGATAGTTTTTGAAGTGTTTTGGAGTGAGAATACGAAATTTTAATATCAGAGTGAGTTAACAAAGTATGAAAAAAAGTTTTTAATTTTTTTAGAGAAAAAAAGGATAGTTTTTGAAGTGTTTTGGAGTGAGAATACGAAATTTTAATATCAGAGTGAGTTAACAAAGTATGAAAAAAGTGAGTAATTTTTTTAGAGAAAAAAAGGATAGTTTTTGAAGTGTTTTGGAGTGAGAATACGAAATTTTAATATCAGAGTGAGTTAACAAAGTATGAAAAAAAGTTTTTAATTTTTTTAGAGAAAAAAAGGATAGTTTTTGAAGTGTTTTGGAGTGAGAATACGAAATTTTAATATCAGAGTGAGTTAACAAAGTATGAAAAAAAGTTTTTAATTTTTTTAGAGAAAAAAAGGATAGTTTTTGAAGTGTTTTGGAGTGAGAATACGAAATTTTAATATCAGAGTGAGTTAACAAAGT
>CAMPDV010005188.1:0-31555 GCA_946699065.1 Loxodes magnus
TAAGATTTGAAAGTATGTTAGATGGGTAATGTTTTGGTTTTTGTAGTGATAGAAAAGAGTTAGAAAGTGAAGAGAAAAGTGAGTTTTTAGTAGTAAGTTGATAACTTGATTTAAGAAAAATAGTTGAGGTAGAAAAAATAATGTGGTAGTAAGATTTGAAAGTATGTTAGATGGGTAATGTTTTGGTTTTTGTAGTGATAGAAAAGAGTTAGAAAGTGAAGAGAAAAGTGAGTTTTTAGTAGTAAGTTGATAACTTGATTTAAGAAAAATAGTTGAGGTAGAAAAAATAATGTGGTAGTAAGATTTGAAAGTATGTTAGATGGGTAATGTTTTGGTTTTTGTAGTGATAGAAAAGAGTTAGAAAGTGAAGAGAAAAGTGAGTTTTTAGTAGTAAGTTGATAACTTGATTTAAGAAAAATAGTTGAGGTAGAAAAAATAATGTGGTAGTAAGATTTGAAAGTATGTTAGATGGGTAATGTTTTGGTTTTTGTAGTGATAGAAAAGAGTTAGAAAGTGAAGAGAAAAGTGAGTTTTTAGTAGTAAGTTGATAACTTGATTTAAGAAAAATAGTTGAGGTAGAAAAAATAATGTGGTAGTAAGATTTGAAAGTATGTTAGATGGGTAATGTTTTGGTTTTTGTAGTGATAGAAAAGAGTTAGAAAGTGAAGAGAAAAGTGAGTTTTTAGTAGTAAGTTGATAACTTGATTTAAGAAAAATAGTTGAGGTAGAAAAAATAATGTGGTAGTAAGATTTGAAAGTATGTTAGATGGGTAATGTTTTGGTTTTTGTAGTGATAGAAAAGAGTTAGAAAGTGAAGAGAAAAGTGAGTTTTTAGTAGTAAGTTGATAACTTGATTTAAGAAAAATAGTTGAGGTAGAAAAAATAATGTGGTAGTAAGATTTGAAAGTATGTTAGATGGGTAATGTTTTGGTTTTTGTAGTGATAGAAAAGAGTTAGAAAGTGAAGAGAAAAGTGAGTTTTTAGTAGTAAGTTGATAACTTGATTTAAGAAAAATAGTTGAGGTAGAAAAAATAATGTGGTAGTAAGATTTGAAAGTATGTTAGATGGGTAATGTTTTGGTTTTTGTAGTGATAGAAAAGAGTTAGAAAGTGAAGAGAAAAGTGAGTTTTTAGTAGTAAGTTGATAACTTGATTTAAGAAAAATAGTTGAGGTAGAAAAAATAATGTGGTAGTAAGATTTGAAAGTATGTTAGATGGGTAATGTTTTGGTTTTTGTAGTGATAGAAAAGAGTTAGAAAGTGAAGAGAAAAGTGAGTTTTTAGTAGTAAGTTGATAACTTGATTTAAGAAAAATAGTTGAGGTAGAAAAAATAATGTGGTAGTAAGATTTGAAAGTATGTTAGATGGGTAATGTTTTGGTTTTTGTAGTGATAGAAAAGAGTTAGAAAGTGAAGAGAAAAGTGAGTTTTTAGTAGTAAGTTGATAACTTGATTTAAGAAAAATAGTTGAGGTAGAAAAAATAATGTGGTAGTAAGATTTGAAAGTATGTTAGATGGGTAATGTTTTGGTTTTTGTAGTGATAGAAAAGAGTTAGAAAGTGAAGAGAAAAGTGAGTTTTTAGTAGTAAGTTGATAACTTGATTTAAGAAAAATAGTTGAGGTAGAAAAAATAATGTGGTAGTAAGATTTGAAAGTATGTTAGATGGGTAATGTTTTGGTTTTTGTAGTGATAGAAAAGAGTTAGAAAGTGAAGAGAAAAGTGAGTTTTTAGTAGTAAGTTGATAACTTGATTTAAGAAAAATAGTTGAGGTAGAAAAAATAATGTGGTAGTAAGATTTGAAAGTATGTTAGATGGGTAATGTTTTGGTTTTTGTAGTGATAGAAAAGAGTTAGAAAGTGAAGAGAAAAGTGAGTTTTTAGTAGTAAGTTGATAACTTGATTTAAGAAAAATAGTTGAGGTAGAAAAAATAATGTGGTAGTAAGATTTGAAAGTATGTTAGATGGGTAATGTTTTGGTTTTTGTAGTGATAGAAAAGAGTTAGAAAGTGAAGAGAAAAGTGAGTTTTTAGTAGTAAGTTGATAACTTGATTTAAGAAAAATAGTTGAGGTAGAAAAAATAATGTGGTAGTAAGATTTGAAAGTATGTTAGATGGGTAATGTTTTGGTTTTTGTAGTGATAGAAAAGAGTTAGAAAGTGAAGAGAAAAGTGAGTTTTTAGTAGTAAGTTGATAACTTGATTTAAGAAAAATAGTTGAGGTAGAAAAAATAATGTGGTAGTAAGATTTGAAAGTATGTTAGATGGGTAATGTTTTGGTTTTTGTAGTGATAGAAAAGAGTTAGAAAGTGAAGAGAAAAGTGAGTTTTTAGTAGTAAGTTGATAACTTGATTTAAGAAAAATAGTTGAGGTAGAAAAAATAATGTGGTAGTAAGATTTGAAAGTATGTTAGATGGGTAATGTTTTGGTTTTTGTAGTGATAGAAAAGAGTTAGAAAGTGAAGAGAAAAGTGAGTTTTTAGTAGTAAGTTGATAACTTGATTTAAAAAAATAGTTGAGGTAGAAAAAATAATGTGGTAGTAAGATTTGAAAGTATGTTAGATGGGTAATGTTTTGGTTTTTGTAGTGATAGAAAAGAGTTAGAAAGTGAAGAGAAAAGTGAGTTTTTTGATTTAAGAAAAATAGTTGAGGTAGAAAAAATAATGTGGTAGTAAGATTTGAAAGTATGTTAGATGGGTAATGTTTTGGTTTTTGTAGTGATAGAAAAGAGTTAGAAAGTGAAGAGAAAAGTGAGTTTTTAGTAGTAAGTTGATAACTTGATTTAAGAAAAATAGTTGAGGTAGAAAAAATAATGTGGTAGTAAGATTTGAAAGTATGTTAGATGGGTAATGTTTTGGTTTTTGTAGTGATAGAAAAGAGTTAGAAAGTGAAGAGAAAAGTGAGTTTTTAGTAGTAAGTTGATAACTTGATTTAAGAAAAATAGTTGAGGTAGAAAAAATAATGTGGTAGTAAGATTTGAAAGTATGTTAGATGGGTAATGTTTTGGTTTTTGTAGTGATAGAAAAGAGTTAGAAAGTGAAGAGAAAAGTGAGTTTTTAGTAGTAAGTTGATAACTTGATTTAAGAAAAATAGTTGAGGTAGAAAAAATAATGTGGTAGTAAGATTTGAAAGTATGTTAGATGGGTAATGTTTTGGTTTTTGTAGTGATAGAAAAGAGTTAGAAAGTGAAGAGAAAAGTGAGTTTTTAGTAGTAAGTTGATAACTTGATTTAAGAAAAATAGTTGAGGTAGAAAAAATAATGTGGTAGTAAGATTTGAAAGTATGTTAGATGGGTAATGTTTTGGTTTTTGTAGTGATAGAAAAGAGTTAGAAAGTGAAGAGAAAAGTGAGTTTTTAGTAGTAAGTTGATAACTTGATTTAAGAAAAATAGTTGAGGTAGAAAAAATAATGTGGTAGTAAGATTTGAAAGTATGTTAGATGGGTAATGTTTTGGTTTTTGTAGTGATAGAAAAGAGTTAGAAAGTGAAGAGAAAAGTGAGTTTTTAGTAGTAAGTTGATAACTTGATTTAAGAAAAATAGTTGAGGTAGAAAAAATAATGTGGTAGTAAGATTTGAAAGTATGTTAGATGGGTAATGTTTTGGTTTTTGTAGTGATAGAAAAGAGTTAGAAAGTGAAGAGAAAAGTGAGTTTTTAGTAGTAAGTTGATAACTTGATTTAAGAAAAATAGTTGAGGTAGAAAAAATAATGTGGTAGTAAGATTTGAAAGTATGTTAGATGGGTAATGTTTTGGTTTTTGTAGTGATAGAAAAGAGTTAGAAAGTGAAGAGAAAAGTGAGTTTTTAGTAGTAAGTTGATAACTTGATTTAAGAAAAATAGTTGAGGTAGAAAAAATAATGTGGTAGTAAGATTTGAAAGTATGTTAGATGGGTAATGTTTTGGTTTTTGTAGTGATAGAAAAGAGTTAGAAAGTGAAGAGAAAAGTGAGTTTTTAGTAGTAAGTTGATAACTTGATTTAAGAAAAATAGTTGAGGTAGAAAAAATAATGTGGTAGTAAGATTTGAAAGTATGTTAGATGGGTAATGTTTTGGTTTTTGTAGTGATAGAAAAGAGTTAGAAAGTGAAGAGAAAAGTGAGTTTTTAGTAGTAAGTTGATAACTTGATTTAAGAAAAATAGTTGAGGTAGAAAAAATAATGTGGTAGTAAGATTTGAAAGTATGTTAGATGGGTAATGTTTTGGTTTTTGTAGTGATAGAAAAGAGTTAGAAAGTGAAGAGAAAAGTGAGTTTTTAGTAGTAAGTTGATAACTTGATTTAAGAAAAATAGTTGAGGTAGAAAAAATAATGTGGTAGTAAGATTTGAAAGTATGTTAGATGGGTAATGTTTTGGTTTTTGTAGTGATAGAAAAGAGTTAGAAAGTGAAGAGAAAAGTGAGTTTTTAGTAGTAAGTTGATAACTTGATTTAAGAAAAATAGTTGAGGTAGAAAAAATAATGTGGTAGTAAGATTTGAAAGTATGTTAGATGGGTAATGTTTTGGTTTTTGTAGTGATAGAAAAGAGTTAGAAAGTGAAGAGAAAAGTGAGTTTTTAGTAGTAAGTTGATAACTTGATTTAAGAAAAATAGTTGAGGTAGAAAAAATAATGTGGTAGTAAGATTTGAAAGTATGTTAGATGGGTAATGTTTTGGTTTTTGTAGTGATAGAAAAGAGTTAGAAAGTGAAGAGAAAAGTGAGTTTTTAGTAGTAAGTTGATAACTTGATTTAAGAAAAATAGTTGAGGTAGAAAAAATAATGTGGTAGTAAGATTTGAAAGTATGTTAGATGGGTAATGTTTTGGTTTTTGTAGTGATAGAAAAGAGTTAGAAAGTGAAGAGAAAAGTGAGTTTTTAGTAGTAAGTTGATAACTTGATTTAAGAAAAATAGTTGAGGTAGAAAAAATAATGTGGTAGTAAGATTTGAAAGTATGTTAGATGGGTAATGTTTTGGTTTTTGTAGTGATAGAAAAGAGTTAGAAAGTGAAGAGAAAAGTGAGTTTTTAGTAGTAAGTTGATAACTTGATTTAAGAAAAATAGTTGAGGTAGAAAAAATAATGTGGTAGTAAGATTTGAAAGTATGTTAGATGGGTAATGTTTTGGTTTTTGTAGTGATAGAAAAGAGTTAGAAAGTGAAGAGAAAAGTGAGTTTTTAGTAGTAAGTTGATAACTTGATTTAAGAAAAATAGTTGAGGTAGAAAAAATAATGTGGTAGTAAGATTTGAAAGTATGTTAGATGGGTAATGTTTTGGTTTTTGTAGTGATAGAAAAGAGTTAGAAAGTGAAGAGAAAAGTGAGTTTTTAGTAGTAAGTTGATAACTTGATTTAAGAAAAATAGTTGAGGTAGAAAAAATAATGTGGTAGTAAGATTTGAAAGTATGTTAGATGGGTAATGTTTTGGTTTTTGTAGTGATAGAAAAGAGTTAGAAAGTGAAGAGAAAAGTGAGTTTTTAGTAGTAAGTTGATAACTTGATTTAAGAAAAATAGTTGAGGTAGAAAAAATAATGTGGTAGTAAGATTTGAAAGTATGTTAGATGGGTAATGTTTTGGTTTTTGTAGTGATAGAAAAGAGTTAGAAAGTGAAGAGAAAAGTGAGTTTTTAGTAGTAAGTTGATAACTTGATTTAAGAAAAATAGTTGAGGTAGAAAAAATAATGTGGTAGTAAGATTTGAAAGTATGTTAGATGGGTAATGTTTTGGTTTTTGTAGTGATAGAAAAGAGTTAGAAAGTGAAGAGAAAAGTGAGTTTTTAGTAGTAAGTTGATAACTTGATTTAAGAAAAATAGTTGAGGTAGAAAAAATAATGTGGTAGTAAGATTTGAAAGTATGTTAGATGGGTAATGTTTTGGTTTTTGTAGTGATAGAAAAGAGTTAGAAAGTGAAGAGAAAAGTGAGTTTTTAGTAGTAAGTTGATAACTTGATTTAAGAAAAATAGTTGAGGTAGAAAAAATAATGTGGTAGTAAGATTTGAAAGTATGTTAGATGGGTAATGTTTTGGTTTTTGTAGTGATAGAAAAGAGTTAGAAAGTGAAGAGAAAAGTGAGTTTTTAGTAGTAAGTTGATAACTTGATTTAAGAAAAATAGTTGAGGTAGAAAAAATAATGTGGTAGTAAGATTTGAAAGTATGTTAGATGGGTAATGTTTTGGTTTTTGTAGTGATAGAAAAGAGTTAGAAAGTGAAGAGAAAAGTGAGTTTTTAGTAGTAAGTTGATAACTTGATTTAAGAAAAATAGTTGAGGTAGAAAAAATAATGTGGTAGTAAGATTTGAAAGTATGTTAGATGGGTAATGTTTTGGTTTTTGTAGTGATAGAAAAGAGTTAGAAAGTGAAGAGAAAAGTGAGTTTTTAGTAGTAAGTTGATAACTTGATTTAAGAAAAATAGTTGAGGTAGAAAAAATAATGTGGTAGTAAGATTTGAAAGTATGTTAGATGGGTAATGTTTTGGTTTTTGTAGTGATAGAAAAGAGTTAGAAAGTGAAGAGAAAAGTGAGTTTTTAGTAGTAAGTTGATAACTTGATTTAAGAAAAATAGTTGAGGTAGAAAAAATAATGTGGTAGTAAGATTTGAAAGTATGTTAGATGGGTAATGTTTTGGTTTTTGTAGTGATAGAAAAGAGTTAGAAAGTGAAGAGAAAAGTGAGTTTTTAGTAGTAAGTTGATAACTTGATTTAAGAAAAATAGTTGAGGTAGAAAAAATAATGTGGTAGTAAGATTTGAAAGTATGTTAGATGGGTAATGTTTTGGTTTTTGTAGTGATAGAAAAGAGTTAGAAAGTGAAGAGAAAAGTGAGTTTTTAGTAGTAAGTTGATAACTTGATTTAAGAAAAATAGTTGAGGTAGAAAAAATAATGTGGTAGTAAGATTTGAAAGTATGTTAGATGGGTAATGTTTTGGTTTTTGTAGTGATAGAAAAGAGTTAGAAAGTGAAGAGAAAAGTGAGTTTTTAGTAGTAAGTTGATAACTTGATTTAAGAAAAATAGTTGAGGTAGAAAAAATAATGTGGTAGTAAGATTTGAAAGTATGTTAGATGGGTAATGTTTTGGTTTTTGTAGTGATAGAAAAGAGTTAGAAAGTGAAGAGAAAAGTGAGTTTTTAGTAGTAAGTTGATAACTTGATTTAAGAAAAATAGTTGAGGTAGAAAAAATAATGTGGTAGTAAGATTTGAAAGTATGTTAGATGGGTAATGTTTTGGTTTTTGTAGTGATAGAAAAGAGTTAGAAAGTGAAGAGAAAAGTGAGTTTTTAGTAGTAAGTTGATAACTTGATTTAAAAAAAATAGTTGAGGTAGAAAAAATAATGTGGTAGTAAGATTTGAAAGTATGTTAGATGGGTAATGTTTTGGTTTTTGTAGTGATAGAAAAGAGTTAGAAAGTGAAGAGAAAAGTGAGTTTTTAGTAGTAAGTTGATAACTTGATTTAAGAAAAATAGTTGAGGTAGAAAAAATAATGTGGTAGTAAGATTTGAAAGTATGTTAGATGGGTAATGTTTTGGTTTTTGTAGTGATAGAAAAGAGTTAGAAAGTGAAGAGAAAAGTGAGTTTTTAGTAGTAAGTTGATAACTTGATTTAAGAAAAATAGTTGAGGTAGAAAAAATAATGTGGTAGTAAGATTTGAAAGTATGTTAGATGGGTAATGTTTTGGTTTTTGTAGTGATAGAAAAGAGTTAGAAAGTGAAGAGAAAAGTGAGTTTTTAGTAGTAAGTTGATAACTTGATTTAAGAAAAATAGTTGAGGTAGAAAAAATAATGTGGTAGTAAGATTTGAAAGTATGTTAGATGGGTAATGTTTTGGTTTTTGTAGTGATAGAAAAGAGTTAGAAAGTGAAGAGAAAAGTGAGTTTTTAGTAGTAAGTTGATAACTTGATTTAAGAAAAATAGTTGAGGTAGAAAAAATAATGTGGTAGTAAGATTTGAAAGTATGTTAGATGGGTAATGTTTTGGTTTTTGTAGTGATAGAAAAGAGTTAGAAAGTGAAGAGAAAAGTGAGTTTTTAGTAGTAAGTTGATAACTTGATTTAAGAAAAATAGTTGAGGTAGAAAAAATAATGTGGTAGTAAGATTTGAAAGTATGTTAGATGGGTAATGTTTTGGTTTTTGTAGTGATAGAAAAGAGTTAGAAAGTGAAGAGAAAAGTGAGTTTTTAGTAGTAAGTTGATAACTTGATTTAAGAAAAATAGTTGAGGTAGAAAAAATAATGTGGTAGTAAGATTTGAAAGTATGTTAGATGGGTAATGTTTTGGTTTTTGTAGTGATAGAAAAGAGTTAGAAAGTGAAGAGAAAAGTGAGTTTTTAGTAGTAAGTTGATAACTTGATTTAAGAAAAATAGTTGAGGTAGAAAAAATAATGTGGTAGTAAGATTTGAAAGTATGTTAGATGGGTAATGTTTTGGTTTTTGTAGTGATAGAAAAGAGTTAGAAAGTGAAGAGAAAAGTGAGTTTTTAGTAGTAAGTTGATAACTTGATTTAAGAAAAATAGTTGAGGTAGAAAAAATAATGTGGTAGTAAGATTTGAAAGTATGTTAGATGGGTAATGTTTTGGTTTTTGTAGTGATAGAAAAGAGTTAGAAAGTGAAGAGAAAAGTGAGTTTTTAGTAGTAAGTTGATAACTTGATTTAAGAAAAATAGTTGAGGTAGAAAAAATAATGTGGTAGTAAGATTTGAAAGTATGTTAGATGGGTAATGTTTTGGTTTTTGTAGTGATAGAAAAGAGTTAGAAAGTGAAGAGAAAAGTGAGTTTTTAGTAGTAAGTTGATAACTTGATTTAAGAAAAATAGTTGAGGTAGAAAAAATAATGTGGTAGTAAGATTTGAAAGTATGTTAGATGGGTAATGTTTTGGTTTTTGTAGTGATAGAAAAGAGTTAGAAAGTGAAGAGAAAAGTGAGTTTTTAGTAGTAAGTTGATAACTTGATTTAAGAAAAATAGTTGAGGTAGAAAAAATAATGTGGTAGTAAGATTTGAAAGTATGTTAGATGGGTAATGTTTTGGTTTTTGTAGTGATAGAAAAGAGTTAGAAAGTGAAGAGAAAAGTGAGTTTTTAGTAGTAAGTTGATAACTTGATTTAAGAAAAATAGTTGAGGTAGAAAAAATAATGTGGTAGTAAGATTTGAAAGTATGTTAGATGGGTAATGTTTTGGTTTTTGTAGTGATAGAAAAGAGTTAGAAAGTGAAGAGAAAAGTGAGTTTTTAGTAGTAAGTTGATAACTTGATTTAAGAAAAATAGTTGAGGTAGAAAAAATAATGTGGTAGTAAGATTTGAAAGTATGTTAGATGGGTAATGTTTTGGTTTTTGTAGTGATAGAAAAGAGTTAGAAAGTGAAGAGAAAAGTGAGTTTTTAGTAGTAAGTTGATAACTTGCCTTAAAAAAATAGTTGAGGTAGAAAAAATAATGTGGTAGTAAGATTTGAAAGTATGTTAGATGGGTAATGTTTTGGTTTTTGTAGTGATAGAAAAGAGTTAGAAAGTGAAGAGAAAAGTGAGTTTTTAGTAGTAAGTTGATAACTTGATTTAAGAAAAATAGTTGAGGTAGAAAAAATAATGTGGTAGTAAGATTTGAAAGTATGTTAGATGGGTAATGTTCTTTTTTTCCATTTTTCAATTTTAATTTTCAATTTGTAATTTTCAATTTTATTTCTTTTTAACATCTATCAGGCTTTTAAAAGCACTCTTTAATTCTCGATTTATGTCTTTATTATAATTCCTTTCTACACATCTCTATAAAAACTATTTCTTCGTCACAAAGTTTTACATTAATAGTCTCTTTTCAAAAATATTTAACAAAACTTCGTACTTAATATTTTTCATTTAACTGCGTGATACACTTATCTGTACAAATCTGCCTCCTTAACCTCCATTTTTTTTTCTTCTTTTTCTATTTCCATCATAAATTTTTTTTTCATCTTTTTTTCCATTTTTCAATTTTAATTTTCAATTTGTAATTTTCAATTTTATTTCTTTTTAACATCTATCAGGCTTTTAAAAGCACTCTTTAATTCTCGATTTATGTCTTTATTATCATTCCTTTCTACACATCTCTATAAAAACTATTTCTTCATCACAAAGTTTTACATTAATAGTCTCTTTTCAAAAATATTTAACAAAACTTCTTACTTAATATTTTTCATTTAACTGCGTGTTACACTTATCTGTACAAATCTGCCTCCTTAACCTCCATTTTTTTTTCTTCTTTTTCTATTTCCATCATAAATTTTTTTTTCATCTTTTTTTCCATTTTTCAATTTTAATTTTCAATTTGTAATTTTCAATTTTATTTCTTTTTAACATCTATCAGGCTTTTAAAAGCACTCTTTAATTCTCGATTTATGTCTTTATTATCATTCCTTTCTACACATCTCTATAAAAACTATTTCTTCATCACAAAGTTTTACATTAATAGTCTCTTTTCAAAAATATTTAACAAAACTTCTTACTTAATATTTTTCATTTAACTGCGTGTTACACTTATCTGTACAAATCTGCCTCCTTAACCTCCATTTTTTTTTCTTCTTTTTCTATTTCCATCATAAATTTTTTTTTCATCTTTTTTTCCATTTTTCAATTTTAATTTTCAATTTGTAATTTTCAATTTTATTTCTTTTTAACATCTATCAGGCTTTTAAAAGCACTCTTTAATTCTCGATTTATGTCTTTATTATCATTCCTTTCTACACATCTCTATAAAAACTATTTCTTCATATAAAGTTTTACATTAATAGTCTCTTTTCAAAAATATTTAACAAAACTTCTTACTTAATATTTTTCATTTAACTGCGTGTTACACTTATCTGTACAAATCTGCCTCCTTAACCTCCATTTTTTTTTCTTCTTTTTCTATTTCCATCATACATTTTTTTTTCATCTTTTTTTCCATTTTTCAATTTTAATTTTCAATTTGTAATTTTCAATTTTATTTCTTTTTAACATCTATCAGGCTTTTAAAAGCACTCTTTAATTCTCGATTTATGTCTTTATTATCATTCCTTTCTACACATCTCTATAAAAACTATTTCTTCATCACAAAGTTTTACATTAATAGTCTCTTTTCAAAAATATATAACAAAACTTCTTACTTAATATTTTTCATTTAACTGCGTGTTACACTTATCTGTACAAATCTACCTCCTTAACCTCCATTTTTTTTTCTTCTTTTTCTATTTCCATCATAAATTTTTTTTTCATCTTTTTTTCCATTTTTCAATTTTAATTTTCAATTTGTAATTTTCAATTTTATTTCTTTTTAACATCTATCAGGCTTTTAAAAGCACTCTTTAATTCTCGATTTATATCTTTATTATCATTCCTTTCTACACATCTCTATAAAAACTATTTCTTCATCACAAAGTTTTACATTAATAGTCTCTTTTCAAAAATATTTAACAAAACTTCTTACTTAATATTTTTCATTTAACTGCGTGTTACACTTATCTGTACAAATCTACCTCCTTAACCTCCATTTTTTTTTCTTCTTTTTCTATTTCCATCATAAATTTTTTTTTCATCTTTTTTTCCATTTTTCAATTTTAATTTTCAATTTGTAATTTTCAATTTTATTTCTTTTTAACATCTATCAGGCTTTTAAAAGCACTCTTTAATTCTCGATTTATGTCTTTATTATCATTCCTTTCTACACATCTCTATAAAAACTATTTCTTCATCACAAAGTTTTACATTAATAGTCTCTTTTCAAAAATATTTAACAAAACTTCTTACTTAATATTTTTCATTTAACAGAAAATATTTTAAACTGCATATTACTTTATCTGTACAAATCTGCCTCCTTAACCTCCATTTTTTTTTCTTCTTTTTCTATTTCCATCATAAATTTTTTTTTCATCTTTTTTTCCATTTTTCAATTTTAATTTTCAATTTGTAATTTTCAATTTTATTTCTTTTTAACATCTATCAGGCTTTTAAAAGCACTCTTTAATTCTCGATTTATGTCTTTATTATCATTCCTTTCTACACATCTCTATAAAAACTATTTCTTCATCACAAAGTTTTACATTAATAGTCTCTTTTCAAAAATATTTAACAAAACTTCTTACTTAATATTTTTCATTTAACAGAAAATATTTTAAACTGCATATTACTTTATCTGTACAAATCTGCCTCCTTAACCTCCATTTTTTTTTCTTCTTTTTCTATTTCCATCATAAATTTTTTTTTCATCTTTTTTTCCATTTTTCAATTTTAATTTTCAATTTGTAATTTTCAATTTTATTTCTTTTTAACATCTATCAGGCTTTTAAAAGCACTCTTTAATTCTCGATTTATGTCTTTATTATCATTCCTTTCTACACATCTCTATAAAAACTATTTCTTCGTCACAAAGTTTTACATTAATAGTCTCTTTTCAAAAATATTTAACAAAACTTCTTACTTAATATTTTTCATTTAACTGCATATTACACTTATCTGTACAAATCTACCTCCTTAACCTCCATTTTTTTTTCTTCTTTTTCTATTTCCATCATAAATTTTTTTTTCATCTTTTTTTCCATTTTTCAATTTTAATTTTCAATTTGTAATTTTCAATTTTATTTCTTTTTAACATCTATCAGGCTTTTAAAAGCACTCTTTAATTCTCGATTTATGTCTTTATTATCATTCCTTTCTACACATCTCTATAAAAACTATTTCTTCATCACAAAGTTTTACATTAATAGTCTCTTTTCAAAAATATTTAACAAAACTTCGTACTTAATATTTTTCATTTAACTGCGTGTTACACTTATCTGTACAAATCTGCCTCCTTAACCTCCATTTTTTTTTCTTTTTTTCTATTTTATTTCCATCATATACTTTTTTTTTCATCTTTTTTTCCATTTTTCAATTTTAATTTTCAATTTGTAATTTTCAATTTTATTTCTTTTTAACATCTATCAGGCTTTTAAAAGCACTCTTTAATTCTCGATTTATGTCTTTATTATCATTCCTTTCTACACATCTCTATAAAAACTATTTCTTCATCACAAAGTTTTACATTAATAGTCTCTTTTCAAAAATATTTAACAAAACTTCTTACTTAATATTTTTCATTTAACTGCGTGATACACTTATCTGTACAAATCTACCTCCTTAACCTCCATTTTTTTTTCTTCTTTTTCTATTTTATTTCCATCATAAATTTTTTTTTCATCTTTTTTTCCATTTTTCAATTTTAATTTTCAATTTGTAATTTTCAATTTTATTTCTTTTTAACATCTATCAGGCTTTTAAAAGCACTCTTTAATTCTCGATTTATGTCTTTATTATCATTCCTTTCTACACATCTCTATAAAAACTATTTCTTCATCACAAAGTTTTACATTAATAGTCTCTTTTCAAAAATATTTAACAAAACTTCTTACTTAATATTTTTCATTTAACTGCGTGTTACACTTATCTGTACAAATCTGCCTCCTTAACCTCCATTTTTTTTTCTTTTTTTCTATTTTATTTCCATCATATACTTTTTTTTTCATCTTTTTTTCCATTTTTCAATTTTAATTTTCAATTTGTAATTTTCAATTTTATTTCTTTTTAACATCTATCAGGCTTTTAAAAGCACTCTTTAATTCTCGATTTATGTCTTTATTATCATTCCTTTCTACACATCTCTATAAAAACTATTTCTTCATCACAAAGTTTTACATTAATAGTCTCTTTTCAAAAATATTTAACAAAACTTCGTACTTAATATTTTTCATTTAACTGCGTGATACACTTATCTGTACAAATCTGCCTCCTTAACCTCCATTTTTTTTTCTTCTTTTTCTATTTTATTTCCATCATACATTTTTTTTTCATCTTTTTTTCCATTTTTCAATTTTAATTTTCAATTTTTAATTTTCAATTTTATTTCTTTTTAACATCTATCAGGCTTTTAAAAGCACTCTTTAATTCTCGATTTATGTCTTTATTATCATTCCTTTCTACACATCTCTATAAAAACTATTTCTTCATCACAAAGTTTTACATTAATAGTCTCTTTTCAAAAATATTTAACAAAACTTCGTACTTAATATTTTTCATTTAACTGCGTGTTACACTTATCTGTACAAATCTGCCTCCTTAACCTCCATTTTTTTTTCTTTTTTTCTATTTTATTTCCATCATATACTTTTTTTTTCATCTTTTTTTCCATTTTCCATTTTTCAATTTTAATTTTCAATTTGTAATTTTCAATTTTATTTCTTTTTAACATCTATCAGGCTTTTAAAAGCACTCTTTAATTCTCGATTTATGTCTTTATTATCATTCCTTTCTACACATCTCTATAAAAACTATTTCTTCATCACAAAGTTTTACATTAATAGTCTCTTTTCAAAAATATTTAACAAAACTTCTTACTTAATATTTTTCATTTAACTGCGTGATATACTTATCTGTACAAATCTGCCTCCTTAACCTCCATTTTTTTTTCTTCTTTTTCTATTTCCATCATACATTTTTTTTTCATCTTTTTTTCCATTTTTCAATTTTAATTTTCAATTTGTAATTTTCAATTTTATTTCTTTTTAACATCTATCAGGCTTTTAAAAGCACTCTTTAATTCTCGATTTATGTCTTTATTATCATTCCTTTCTACACATCTCTATAAAAACTATTTCTTCATCACAAAGTTTTACATTAATAGTCTCTTTTCAAAAATATTTAACAAAACTTCTTACTTAATATTTTTCATTTAACTGCGTGTTACACTTATCTGTACAAATCTGCCTCCTTAACCTCCATTTTTTTTTCTTTTTTTCTATTTTATTTCCATCATATACTTTTTTTTTCATCTTTTTTTCAATTTCAATTTTAATTTTCAATTTTTAATTTTCAATTTTATTTCTTTTTAACATCTATCAGGCTTTTAAAAGCACTCTTTAATTCTCGATTTATGTCTTTATTATCATTCCTTTCTACACATCTCTATAAAAACTATTTCTTCATCACAAAGTTTTACATTAATAGTCTCTTTTCAAAAATATTTAACAAAACTTCTTACTTAATATTTTTCATTTAACTGCGTGTTACACTTATCTGTACAAATCTGCCTCCTTAACCTCCATTTTTTTTTCTTTTTTTCTATTTTATTTCCATCATATACTTTTTTTTTCATCTTTTTTTCCATTTTCCATTTTTCAATTTTAATTTTCAATTTGTAATTTTCAATTTTATTTCTTTTTAACATCTATCAGGCTTTTAAAAGCACTCTTTAATTCTCGATTTATGTCTTTATTATCATTCCTTTCTACACATCTCTATAAAAACTATTTCTTCATCACAAAGTTTTACATTAATAGTCTCTTTTCAAAAATATTTAACAAAACTTCTTACTTAATATTTTTCATTTAACTGCGTGATATACTTATCTGTACAAATCTGCCTCCTTAACCTCCATTTTTTTTTCTTCTTTTTCTATTTCCATCATACATTTTTTTTTCATCTTTTTTTCCATTTTTCAATTTTAATTTTCAATTTGTAATTTTCAATTTTATTTCTTTTTAACATCTATCAGGCTTTTAAAAGCACTCTTTAATTCTCGATTTATGTCTTTATTATCATTCCTTTCTACACATCTCTATAAAAACTATTTCTTCATCACAAAGTTTTACATTAATAGTCTCTTTTCAAAAATATTTAACAAAACTTCTTACTTAATATTTTTCATTTAACTGCGTGTTACACTTATCTGTACAAATCTGCCTCCTTAACCTCCATTTTTTTTTCTTTTTTTCTATTTTATTTCCATCATATACTTTTTTTTTCATCTTTTTTTCAATTTCAATTTTAATTTTCAATTTTTAATTTTCAATTTTATTTCTTTTTAACATCTATCAGGCTTTTAAAAGCACTCTTTAATTCTCGATTTATGTCTTTATTATCATTCCTTTCTACACATCTCTATAAAAACTATTTCATCATCACAAAGTTTTACATTAATAGTCTCTTTTCAAAAATATTTAACAAAACTTCGTACTTAATATTTTTCATTTAACTGCGTGATACACTTATCTGTACAAATCTACCTCCTTAACCTCCATTTTTTTTTCTTCTTTTTCTATTTCCATCATAAATTTTTTTTTCATCTTTTTTTCCATTTTTCAATTTTAATTTTCAATTTGTAATTTTCAATTTTATTTCTTTTTAACATCTATCAGGCTTTTAAAAGCACTCTTTAATTCTCGATTTATGTCTTTATTATCATTCCTTTCTACACATCTCTATAAAAACTATTTCTTCATCACAAAGTTTTACATTAATAGTCTCTTTTCAAAAATATTTAACAAAACTTCTTACTTAATATTTTTCATTTAACTGCGTGTTACACTTATCTGTACAAATCTACCTCCTTAACCTCCATTTTTTTTTCTTCTTTTTCTATTTCCATCATAAATTTTTTTTTCATCTTTTTTTCCATTTTTCAATTTTAATTTTCAATTTTTAATTTTCAATTTTATTTCTTTTTAACATCTATCAGGCTTTTAAAAGCACTCTTTAATTCTCGATTTATGTCTTTATTATCATTCCTTTCTACACATCTCTATAAAAACTATTTCTTCATCACAAAGTTTTACATTAATAGTCTCTTTTCAAAAATATTTAACAAAACTTCGTACTTAATATTTTTCATTTAACTGCGTGATACACTTATCTGTACAAATCTGCCTCCTTAACCTCCATTTTTTTTTCTTCTTTTTCTATTTTATTTCCATCATACATTTTTTTTTCATCTTTTTTTCCATTTCAATTTTAATTTTCAATTTTTAATTTTCAATTTTATTTCTTTTTAACATCTATCAGGCTTTTAAAAGCACTCTTTAATTCTCGATTTATGTCTTTATTATCATTCCTTTCTACACATCTCTATAAAAACTATTTCTTCATCACAAAGTTTTACATTAATAGTCTCTTTTCAAAAATATTTAACAAAACTTCGTACTTAATATTTTTCATTTAACTGCGTGATACACTTATCTGTACAAATCTACCTATTAAACCTCCATTTTTTTTTCTTCTTTTTCTATTTTATTTCCATAATAAATTTTTTTTTCATCTTTTTTTCCATTTTTCAATTTTAATTTTCAATTTGTAATTTTCAATTTTATTTCTTTTTAACATCTATCAGGCTTTTAAAAGCACTCTTTAATTCTCGATTTATGTCTTTATTATCATTCCTTTCTACACATCTCTATAAAAACTATTTCTTCATCACAAAGTTTTACATTAATAGTCTCTTTTCAAAAATATTTAACAAAACTTCGTACTTAATATTTTTCATTTAACTGCGTGATACACTTATCTGTACAAATCTACCTATTAAACATCCATTTTTTTTTCTTCTTTTTCTATTTTATTTCCATAATAAATTTTTTTTTCATCTTTTTTTCCATTTTTCAATTTTAATTTTCCATTTGTAATTTTCAATTTTATTTCTTTTTAACATCTATCAGGCTTTTAAAAGCACTCTTTAATTCTCGATTTATGTCTTTATTATCATTCCTTTCTACACATCTCTATAAAAACTATTTCTTCATCACAAAGTTTTACATTAATAGTCTCTTTTCAAAAATATTTAACAAAACTTCGTACTTAATATTTTTCATTTAACTGCGTGATACACTTATCTGTACAAATCTACCTATTAAACCTCCATTTTTTTCTCTTCTTTTTCTATTTCCATCATACATTTTTTTTTCATCTTTTTTTCCATTTTTCAATTTTAATTTTCCATTTGTAATTTTCAATTTTATTTCTTTTTAACATCTATCAGGCTTTTAAAAGCACTCTTTAATTCTCGATTTATGTCTTTATTATCATTCCTTTCTACACATCTCTATAAAAACTATTTCTTCATCACAAAGTTTTACATTAATAGTCTCTTTTCAAAAATATTTAACAAAACTTCGTACTTAATATTTTTCATTTAACTGCGTGATACACTTATCTGTACAAATCTACCTATTAAACCTCCATTTTTTTTTCTTCTTTTTCTATTTTATTTCCATCATACATTTTTTTTTCATCTTTTTTTCAATTTCAATTTTAATTTTCAATTTTTAATTTTCAATTTTATTTCTTTTTAACATCTATCAGGCTTTTAAAAGCACTCTTTAATTCTCGATTTATGTCTTTATTATCATTCCTTTCTACACATCTCTATAAAAACTATTTCTTCATCACAAAGTTTTACATTAATAGTCTCTTTTCAAAAATATTTAACAAAACTTCGTACTTAATATTTTTCATTTAACTGCGTGATACACTTATCTGTACAAATCTACCTATTAAACCTCCATTTTTTTTTCTTTTTTTCTATTTTATTTCCATCATATACTTTTTTTTTCATCTTTTTTTCAATTTCAATTTTAATTTTCAATTTTTAATTTTCAATTTTATTTCTTTTTAACATCTATCAGGCTTTTAAAAGCACTCTTTAATTCTCGATTTATGTCTTTATTATCATTCCTTTCTACACATCTCTATAAAAACTATTTCATCATCACAAAGTTTTACATTAATAGTCTCTTTTCAAAAATATTTAACAAAACTTCGTACTTAATATTTTTCATTTAACTGCGTGATACACTTATCTGTACAAATCTGCCTCCTTAACCTCCATTTTTTTTTCTTCTTTTTCTATTTTATTTCCATAATAAATTTTTTTTTCATCTTTTTTTCCATTTTTCAATTTTAATTTTCAATTTGTAATTTTCAATTTTATTTCTTTTTAACATCTATCAGGCTTTTAAAAGCACTCTTTAATTCTCGATTTATGTCTTTATTATCATTCCTTTCTACACATCTCTATAAAAACTATTTCTTCATCACAAAGTTTTACATTAATAGTCTCTTTTCAAAAATATTTAACAAAACTTCGTACTTAATATTTTTCATTTAACTGCGTGATACACTTATCTGTACAAATCTACCTATTAAACCTCCATTTTTTTTTCTTCTTTTTCTATTTCCATCATACATTTTTTTTTCATCTTTTTTTCCATTTTTCAATTTTAATTTTCAATTTGTAATTTTCAATTTTATTTCTTTTTAACATCTATCAGGCTTTTAAAAGCACTCTTTAATTCTCGATTTATGTCTTTATTATCATTCCTTTCTACACATCTCTATAAAAACTATTTCTTCATCACAAAGTTTTACATTAATAGTCTCTTTTCAAAAATATTTAACAAAACTTCGTACTTAATATTTTTCATTTAACTGCGTGATACACTTATCTGTACAAATCTACCTATTAAACCTCCATTTTTTTTTCTTCTTTTTCTATTTTATTTCCATAATAAATTTTTTTTTCATCTTTTTTTCCATTTTTCAATTTTAATTTTCAATTTGTAATTTTCAATTTTATTTCTTTTTAACATCTATCAGGCTTTTAAAAGCACTCTTTAATTCTCGATTTATGTCTTTATTATCATTCCTTTCTACACATCTCTATAAAAACTATTTCTTCATCACAAAGTTTTACATTAATAGTCTCTTTTCAAAAATATTTAACAAAACTTCGTACTTAATATTTTTCATTTAACTGCGTGATACACTTATCTGTACAAATCTACCTATTAAACCTCCATTTTTTTTTCTTCTTTTTCTATTTTATTTCCATAATAAATTTTTTTTTCATCTTTTTTTCCATTTTTCAATTTTAATTTTCAATTTGTAATTTTCAATTTTATTTCTTTTTAACATCTATCAGGCTTTTAAAAGCACTCTTTAATTCTCGATTTATGTCTTTATTATCATTCCTTTCTACACATCTCTATAAAAACTATTTCTTCATCACAAAGTTTTACATTAATAGTCTCTTTTCAAAAATATTTAACAAAACTTCGTACTTAATATTTTTCATTTAACTGCGTGATACACTTATCTGTACAAATCTACCTCCTTAACCTCCATTTTTTTTTCTTCTTTTTCTATTTCCATAATAAATTTTTTTTTCATCTTTTTTTCCATTTTTCAATTTTAATTTTCCATTTGTAATTTTCAATTTTATTTCTTTTTAACATCTATCAGGCTTTTAAAAGCACTCTTTAATTCTCGATTTATGTCTTTATTATCATTCCTTTCTACACATCTCTATAAAAACTATTTCTTCATCACAAAGTTTTACATTAATAGTCTCTTTTCAAAAATATTTAACAAAACTTCTTACTTAATATTTTTCATTTAACTGCGTGTTACACTTATCTGTACAAATCTGCCTCCTTAACCTCCATTTTTTTTTCTTCTTTTTCTATTTTATTTCCATCATATACTTTTTTTTTCATCTTTTTTTCCATTTTCCATTTTTCAATTTTAATTTTCAATTTGTAATTTTCAATTTTATTTCTTTTTAACATCTATCAGGCTTTTAAAAGCACTCTTTAATTCTCGATTTATGTCTTTATTATCATTCCTTTCTACACATCTCTATAAAAACTATTTCTTCATCACAAAGTTTTACATTAATAGTCTCTTTTCAAAAATATTTAACAAAACTTCGTACTTAATATTTTTCATTTAACTGCGTGATACACTTATCTGTACAAATCTACCTATTAAACCTCCATTTTTTTTTCTTCTTTTTCTATTTTATTTCCAAATAAATTTTTTTTTCATCTTTTTTTCCATTTTTCAATTTTAATTTTCCATTTGTAATTTTCAATTTTATTTCTTTTTAACATCTATCAGGCTTTTAAAAGCACTCTTTAATTCTCGATTTATGTCTTTATTATCATTCCTTTCTACACATCTCTATAAAAACTATTTCTTCATCACAAAGTTTTACATTAATAGTCTCTTTTCAAAAATATTTAACAAAACTTCGTACTTAATATTTTTCATTTAACTGCGTGATACACTTATCTGTACAAATCTACCTATTAAACCTCCATTTTTTTTTCTTCTTTTTCTATTTTATTTCCATAATAAATTTTTTTTTCATCTTTTTTTCCATTTTTCAATTTTAATTTTCAATTTGTAATTTTCAATTTTATTTCTTTTTAACATCTATCAGGCTTTTAAAAGCACTCTTTAATTCTCGATTTATGTCTTTATTATCATTCCTTTCTACACATCTCTATAAAAACTATTTCTTCATCACAAAGTTTTACATTAATAGTCTCTTTTCAAAAATATTTAACAAAACTTCGTACTTAATATTTTTCATTTAACTGCGTGATACACTTATCTGTACAAATCTACCTATTAAACCTCCATTTTTTTTTCTTCTTTTTCTATTTTATTTCCATAATAAATTTTTTTTTCATCTTTTTTTCCATTTTTCAATTTTAATTTTCAATTTGTAATTTTCAATTTTATTTCTTTTTAACATCTATCAGGCTTTTAAAAGCACTCTTTAATTCTCGATTTATGTCTTTATTATCATTCCTTTCTACACATCTCTATAAAAACTATTTCTTCATCACAAAGTTTTACATTAATAGTCTCTTTTCAAAAATATTTAACAAAACTTCGTACTTAATATTTTTCATTTAACTGCGTGATACACTTATCTGTACAAATCTACCTCCTTAACCTCCATTTTTTTTTCTTCTTTTTCTATTTTATTTCCATAATAAATTTTTTTTTCATCTTTTTTTCCATTTTCCATTTTTCAATTTTAATTTTCAATTTTTAATTTTCAATTTTATTTCTTTTTAACATCTATCAGGCTTTTAAAAGCACTCTTTAATTCTCGATTTATGTCTTTATTATCATTCCTTTCTACACATCTCTATAAAAACTATTTCTTCATCACAAAGTTTTACATTAATAGTCTCTTTTCAAAAATATTTAACAAAACTTCGTACTTAATATTTTTCATTTAACTGCGTGATACACTTATCTGTACAAATCTACCTATTAAACCTCCATTTTTTTTTCTTCTTTTTCTATTTTATTTCCATCATACATTTTTTTTTCATCTTTTTTTCCATTTTTCAATTTTAATTTTCCATTTGTAATTTTCAATTTTATTTCTTTTTAACATCTATCAGGCTTTTAAAAGCACTCTTTAATTCTCGATTTATGTCTTTATTATCATTCCTTTCTACACATCTCTATAAAAACTATTTCTTCATCACAAAGTTTTACATTAATAGTCTCTTTTCAAAAATATTTAACAAAACTTCGTACTTAATATTTTTCATTTAACTGCGTGATATACTTATCTGTACAAATCTGCCTCCTTAACCTCCATTTTTTTTTCTTCTTTTTCTATTTTATTTCCATCATACATTTTTTTTTCATCTTTTTTTCCATTTCAATTTAAATTTTCAATTTTTAATTTTCAATTTTATTTCTTTTTAACATCTATCAGGCTTTTAAAAGCACTCTTTAATTCTCGATTTATGTCTTTATTATCATTCCTTTCTACACATCTCTATAAAAACTATTTCTTCATCACAAAGTTTTACATTAATAGTCTCTTTTCAAAAATATTTAACAAAACTTCGTACTTAATATTTTTCATTTAACTGCGTGATACACTTATCTGTACAAATCTACCTCCTTAACCTCCATTTTTTTTTCTTCTTTTTCTATTTTATTTCCATCATATACTTTTTTTTTCATCTTTTTTTCCATTTTTCAATTTTAATTTTCAATTTGTAATTTTCAATTTTATTTCTTTTTAACATCTATCAGGCTTTTAAAAGCACTCTTTAATTCTCGATTTATGTCTTTATTATCATTCCTTTCTACACATCTCTATAAAAACTATTTCTTCATCACAAAGTTTTACATTAATAGTCTCTTTTCAAAAATATTTAACAAAACTTCTTACTTAATATTTTTCATTTAACTGCATATTACACTTATCTGTACAAATCTACCTCCTTAACCTCCATTTTTTTTTCTTCTTTTTCTATTTTATTTCCATAATAAATTTTTATTTCATCTTTTTTTCAATTTCAATTTTAATTTTCAATTTTTAATTTTCAATTTTATTTCTTTTTAACATCTATCAGGCTTTTAAAAGCACTCTTTAATTCTCGATTTATGTCTTTATTATCATTCCTTTCTACACATCTCTATAAAAACTATTTCTTCATCACAAAGTTTTACATTAATAGTCTCTTTTCAAAAATATTTAACAAAACTTCGTACTTAATATTTTTCATTTAACTGCGTGATACACTTATCTGTACAAATCTACCTCCTTAACCTCCATTTTTTTTTCTTCTTTTTCTATTTTATTTCCATAATAAATTTTTTTTTCATCTTTTTTTCCATTTTTCAATTTTAATTTTCAATTTGTAATTTTCAATTTTATTTCTTTTTAACATCTATCAGGCTTTTAAAAGCACTCTTTAATTCTCGATTTATGTCTTTATTATCATTCCTTTCTACACATCTCTATAAAAACTATTTCTTCATCACAAAGTTTTACATTAATAGTCTCTTTTCAAAAATATTTAACAAAACTTCGTACTTAATATTTTTCATTTAACTGCATATTACACTTATCTGTACAAATCTACCTCCTTAACCTCCATTTTTTTTTCTTCTTTTTCTATTTTATTTCCATCATACATTTTTTTTTCATCTTTTTTTCAATTTCAATTTTAATTTTCAATTTTTAATTTTCAATTTTATTTCTTTTTAACATCTATCAGGCTTTTAAAAGCACTCTTTAATTCTCGATTTATGTCTTTATTATCATTCCTTTCTACACATCTCTATAAAAACTATTTCTTCATCACAAAGTTTTACATTAATAGTCTCTTTTCAAAAATATTTAACAAAACTTCGTACTTAATATTTTTCATTTAACTGCGTGATACACTTATCTGTACAAATCTACCTCCTTAACCTCCATTTTTTTTTCTTCTTTTTCTATTTTATTTCCATCATACATTTTTTTTTCATCTTTTTTTCCATTTCAATTTTAATTTTCAATTTTTAATTTTCAATTTTATTTCTTTTTAACATCTATCAGGCTTTTAAAAGCACTCTTTAATTCTCGATTTATGTCTTTATTATCATTCCTTTCTACACATCTCTATAAAAACTATTTCTTCATCACAAAGTTTTACATTAATAGTCTCTTTTCAAAAATATTTAACAAAACTTCGTACTTAATATTTTTCATTTAACTGCGTGATACACTTATCTGTACAAATCTACCTCCTTAACCTCCATTTTTTTTTCTTCTTTTTCTATTTTATTTCCATCATACATTTTTTTTTCATCTTTTTTTCAATTTCAATTTTAATTTTCAATTTTTAATTTTCAATTTTATTTCTTTTTAACATCTATCAGGCTTTTAAAAGCACTCTTTAATTCTCGATTTATGTCTTTATTATCATTCCTTTCTACACATCTCTATAAAAACTATTTCTTCATCACAAAGTTTTACATTAATAGTCTCTTTTCAAAAATATTTAACAAAACTTCTTACTTAATATTTTTCATTTAACTGCGTGATACACTTATCTGTACAAATCTACCTCCTTAACCTCCATTTTTTTTTCTTCTTTTTCTATTTTATTTCCATCATACATTTTTTTTCATCTTTTTTTCCATTTCAATTTTAATTTTCAATTTTTAATTTTCAATTTTATTTCTTTTTAACATCTATCAGGCTTTTAAAAGCACTCTTTAATTCTCGATTTATGTCTTTATTATCATTCCTTTCTACACATCTCTATAAAAACTATTTCTTCATCACAAAGTTTTACATTAATAGTCTCTTTTCAAAAATATTTAACAAAACTTCGTACTTAATATTTTTCATTTAACTGCGTGATACACTTATCTGTACAAATCTACCTCCTTAACCTCCATTTTTTTTTCTTCTTTTTCTATTTTATTTCCATCATATACTTTTTTTTTCATCTTTTTTTCCATTTTTCAATTTTAATTTTCAATTTTTAATTTTCAATTTTATTTCTTTTTAACATCTATCAGGCTTTTAAAAGCACTCTTTAATTCTCGATTTATGTCTTTATTATCATTCCTTTCTACACATCTCTATAAAAACTATTTCTTCATCACAAAGTTTTACATTAATAGTCTCTTTTCAAAAATATTTAACAAAACTTCGTACTTAATATTTTTCATTTAACTGCGTGATACACTTATCTGTACAAATCTACCTCCTTAGCCTCCATTTTTTTTTCTTCTTTTTCTATTTTATTTCCATCATACATTTTTTTTTCATCTTTTTTTCCATTTCAATTTTAATTTTCAATTTTTAATTTTCAATTTTATTTCTTTTTAACATCTATCAGGCTTTTAAAAGCACTCTTTAATTCTCGATTTATGTCTTTATTATCATTCCTTTCTACACATCTCTATAAAAACTATTTCTTCATCACAAAGTTTTACATTAATAGTCTCTTTTCAAAAATATTTAACAAAACTTCGTACTTAATATTTTTCATTTAACTGCGTGATACACTTATCTGTACAAATCTACCTCCTTAACCTCCATTTTTTTTTCTTCTTTTTCTATTTTATTTCCATAATAAATTTTTTTTTCATCTTTTTTTCAATTTCAATTTTAAATTTCAATTTTTAATTTTCAATTTTATTTCTTTTTAACATCTATCAGGCTTTTAAAAGCACTCTTTAATTCTCGATTTATGTCTTTATTATCATTCCTTTCTACACATCTCTATAAAAACTATTTCTTCATCACAAAGTTTTACATTAATAGTCTCTTTTCAAAAATATTTAACAAAACTTCGTACTTAATATTTTTCATTTAACTGCGTGATACACTTATCTGTACAAATCTACCTCCTTAACCTCCATTTTTTTTTCTTCTTTTTCTATTTTATTTCCATCATACATTTTTTTTTCATCTTTTTTTCCATTTCAATTTTAATTTTCAATTTTTAATTTTCAATTTTATTTCTTTTTAACATCTATCAGGCTTTTAAAAGCACTCTTTAATTCTCGATTTATGTCTTTATTATCATTCCTTTCTACACATCTCTATAAAAACTATTTCTTCATCACAAAGTTTTACATTAATAGTCTCTTTTCAAAAATATTTAACAAAACTTCGTACTTAATATTTTTCATTTAACTGCGTGATACACTTATCTGTACAAATCTACCTATTAAACCTCCATTTTTTTTTCTTCTTTTTCTATTTTATTTCCATCATACATTTTTTTTTCATCTTTTTTTCCATTTCAATTTTAATTTTCAATTTTTAATTTTCAATTTTATTTCTTTTTAACATCTATCAGGCTTTTAAAAGCACTCTTTAATTCTCGATTTATGTCTTTATTATCATTCCTTTCTACACATCTCTATAAAAACTATTTCTTCATCACAAAGTTTTACATTAATAGTCTCTTTTCAAAAATATTTAACAAAACTTCGTACTTAATATTTTTCATTTAACTGCGTGATACACTTATCTGTACAAATCTACCTCCTTAACCTCCATTTTTTTTTCTTCTTTTTCTATTTTATTTCCATCATACATTTTTTTTTCATCTTTTTTTCAATTTCAATTTTAATTTTCAATTTTTAATTTTCAATTTTATTTCTTTTTAACATCTATCAGGCTTTTAAAAGCACTCTTTAATTCTCGATTTATGTCTTTATTATCATTCCTTTCTACACATCTCTATAAAAACTATTTCTTCATCACAAAGTTTTACATTAATAGTCTCTTTTCAAAAATATTTAACAAAACTTCGTACTTAATATTTTTCATTTAACTGCGTGATACACTTATCTGTACAAATCTACCTATTAAACCTCCATTTTTTTTTCTTCTTTTTCTATTTTATTTCCATCATACATTTTTTTTTCATCTTTTTTTCCATTTTTCAATTTTAATTTTCCATTTGTAATTTTCAATTTTATTTCTTTTTAACATCTATCAGGCTTTTAAAAGCACTCTTTAATTCTCGATTTATGTCTTTATTATCATTCCTTTCTACACATCTCTATAAAAACTATTTCTTCATCACAAAGTTTTACATTAATAGTCTCTTTTCAAAAATATTTAACAAAACTTCTTACTTAATATTTTTCATTTAACTGCGTGATACACTTATCTGTACAAATCTGCCTCCTTAACCTCCATTTTTTTTTCTTCTTTTTCTATTTTATTTCCATAATAAATTTTTTTTTCATCTTTTTTTCCATTTCAATTTTAATTTTCAGTTTTTAATTTTCAATTTTATTTCTTTTTAACATCTATCAGGCTTTTAAAAGCACTCTTTAATTCTCGATTTATGTCTTTATTATCATTCCTTTCTACACATCTCTATAAAAACTATTTCTTCATCACAAAGTTTTACATTAATAGTCTCTTTTCAAAAATATTTAACAAAACTTCGTACTTAATATTTTTCATTTAACTGCGTGATACACTTATCTGTACAAATCTACCTATTAAACCTCCATTTTTTTTTCTTCTTTTTCTATTTTATTTCCATCATACATTTTTTTTTCATCTTTTTTTCCATTTCAATTTTAATTTTCAATTTTTAATTTTCAATTTTATTTCTTTTTAACATCTATCAGGCTTTTAAAAGCACTCTTTAATTCTCGATTTATGTCTTTATTATCATTCCTTTCTACACATCTCTATAAAAACTATTTCTTCATCACAAAGTTTTACATTAATAGTCTCTTTTCAAAAATATTTAACAAAACTTCGTACTTAATATTTTTCATTTAACTGCGTGATACACTTATCTGTACAAATCTACCTCCTTAACCTCCATTTTTTTTTCTTCTTTTTCTATTTTATTTCCATCATACATTTTTTTTTCATCTTTTTTTCAATTTCAATTTTAATTTTCAATTTTTAATTTTCAATTTTATTTCTTTTTAACATCTATCAGGCTTTTAAAAGCACTCTTTAATTCTCGATTTATGTCTTTATTATCATTCCTTTCTACACATCTCTATAAAAACTATTTCTTCATCACAAAGTTTTACATTAATAGTCTCTTTTCAAAAATATTTAACAAAACTTCGTACTTAATATTTTTCATTTAACTGCGTGATACACTTATCTGTACAAATCTACCTATTAAACCTCCATTTTTTTTTCTTCTTTTTCTATTTTATTTCCATCATACATTTTTTTTTCATCTTTTTTTCCATTTCAATTTTAATTTTCAATTTTTAATTTTCAATTTTATTTCTTTTTAACATCTATCAGGCTTTTAAAAGCACTCTTTAATTCTCGATTTATGTCTTTATTATCATTCCTTTCTACACATCTCTATAAAAACTATTTCTTCATCACAAAGTTTTACATTAATAGTCTCTTTTCAAAAATATTTAACAAAACTTCGTACTTAATATTTTTCATTTAACTGCGTGATACACTTATCTGTACAAATCTACCTCCTTAACCTCCATTTTTTTTTCTTCTTTTTCTATTTTATTTCCATCATACATTTTTTTTTCATCTTTTTTTCAATTTCAATTTTAAATTTCAATTTTTAATTTTCAATTTTATTTCTTTTTAACATCTATCAGGCTTTTAAAAGCACTCTTTAATTCTCGATTTATGTCTTTATTATCATTCCTTTCTACACATCTCTATAAAAACTATTTCTTCATCACAAAGTTTTACATTAATAGTCTCTTTTCAAAAATATTTAACAAAACTTCGTACTTAATATTTTTCATTTAACTGCGTGATACACTTATCTGTACAAATCTACCTCCTTAACCTCCATTTTTTTTTCTTCTTTTTCTATTTTATTTCCATCATACATTTTTTTTTCATCTTTTTTTCCATTTCAATTTTAATTTTCAATTTTTAATTTTCAATTTTATTTCTTTTAAACATCTATCAGGCTTTTAAAAGCACTCTTTAATTCTCGATTTATGTCTTTATTATCATTCCTTTCTACACATCTCTATAAAAACTATTTCTTCATCACAAAGTTTTACATTAATAGTCTCTTTTCAAAAATATTTAACAAAACTTCGTACTTAATATTTTTCATTTAACTGCGTGATACACTTATCTGTACAAATCTACCTATTAAACCTCCATTTTTTTTTCTTCTTTTTCTATTTTATTTCCATCATACATTTTTTTTTCATCTTTTTTTCCATTTTTCAATTTTAATTTTCCATTTGTAATTTTCAATTTTATTTCTTTTTAACATCTATCAGGCTTTTAAAAGCACTCTTTAATTCTCGATTTATGTCTTTATTATCATTCCTTTCTACACATCTCTATAAAAACTATTTCTTCATCACAAAGTTTTACATTAATAGTCTCTTTTCAAAAATATTTAACAAAACTTCTTACTTAATATTTTTCATTTAACTGCGTGTTACACTTATCTGTACAAATCTGCCTCCTTAACCTCCATTTTTTTTTCTTCTTTTTCTATTTTATTTCCATAATAAATTTTTTTTTCATCTTTTTTTCCATTTTTCAATTTTAATTTTCAGTTTTTAATTTTCAATTTTATTTCTTTTTAACATCTATCAGGCTTTTAAAAGCACTCTTTAATTCTCGATTTATGTCTTTATTATCATTCCTTTCTACACATCTCTATAAAAACTATTTCTTCATCACAAAGTTTTACATTAATAGTCTCTTTTCAAAAATATTTAACAAAACTTCGTACTTAATATTTTTCATTTAACTGCGTGATACACTTATCTGTACAAATCTACCTATTAAACCTCCATTTTTTTTTCTTCTTTTTCTATTTTATTTCCATCATACATTTTTTTTTCATCTTTTTTTCCATTTCAATTTTAATTTTCAATTTTTAATTTTCAATTTTATTTCTTTTTAACATCTATCAGGCTTTTAAAAGCACTCTTTAATTCTCGATTTATGTCTTTATTATCATTCCTTTCTACACATCTCTATAAAAACTATTTCTTCATCACAAAGTTTTACATTAATAGTCTCTTTTCAAAAATATTTAACAAAACTTCGTACTTAATATTTTTCATTTAACTGCGTGATACACTTATCTGTACAAATCTACCTATTAAACCTCCATTTTTTTTTCTTCTTTTTCTATTTTATTTCCATCATACATTTTTTTTTCATCTTTTTTTCCATTTTTCAATTTTAATTTTCCATTTGTAATTTTCAATTTTATTTCTTTTTAACATCTATCAGGCTTTTAAAAGCACTCTTTAATTCTCGATTTATGTCTTTATTATCATTCCTTTCTACACATCTCTATAAAAACTATTTCTTCATCACAAAGTTTTACATTAATAGTCTCTTTTCAAAAATATTTAACAAAACTTCTTACTTAATATTTTTCATTTAACTGCGTGTTACACTTATCTGTACAAATCTGCCTCCTTAACCTCCATTTTTTTTTCTTCTTTTTCTATTTTATTTCCATCATACATTTTTTTTTCATCTTTTTTTCCATTTCAATTTTAATTTTCAATTTTTAATTTTCAATTTTATTTCTTTTTAACATCTATCAGGCTTTTAAAAGCACTCTTTAATTCTCGATTTATGTCTTTATTATCATTCCTTTCTACACATCTCTATAAAAACTATTTCTTCATCACAAAGTTTTACATTAATAGTCTCTTTTCAAAAATATTTAACAAAACTTCGTACTTAATATTTTTCATTTAACTGCGTGATACACTTATCTGTACAAATCTACCTATTAAACCTCCATTTTTTTTTCTTCTTTTTCTATTTTATTTCCATCATACATTTTTTTTTCATCTTTTTTTCCATTTCAATTTTAATTTTCAATTTTTAATTTTCAATTTTATTTCTTTTTAACATCTATCAGGCTTTTAAAAGCACTCTTTAATTCTCGATTTATGTCTTTATTATCATTCCTTTCTACACATCTCTATAAAAACTATTTCTTCATCACAAAGTTTTACATTAATAGTCTCTTTTCAAAAATATTTAACAAAACTTCGTACTTAATATTTTTCATTTAACTGCGTGATACACTTATCTGTACAAATCTACCTATTAAACCTCCATTTTTTTTTCTTCTTTTTCTATTTTATTTCCATCATACATTTTTTTTTCATCTTTTTTTCCATTTTTCAATTTTAATTTTCCATTTGTAATTTTCAATTTTATTTCTTTTTAACATCTATCAGGCTTTTAAAAGCACTCTTTAATTCTCGATTTATGTCTTTATTATCATTCCTTTCTACACATCTCTATAAAAACTATTTCTTCATCACAAAGTTTTACATTAATAGTCTCTTTTCAAAAATATTTAACAAAACTTCTTACTTAATATTTTTCATTTAACTGCGTGTTACACTTATCTGTACAAATCTACCTCCTTAAACTCCATTTTTTTTTCTTCTTTTTCTATTTTATTTCCATCATACATTTTTTTTTCATCTTTTTTTCCATTTCAATTTTAATTTTCAATTTTTAATTTTCAATTTTATTTCTTTTTAACATCTATCAGGCTTTTAAAAGCACTCTTTAATTCTCGATTTATGTCTTTATTATCATTCCTTTCTACACATCTCTATAAAAACTATTTCTTCATCACAAAGTTTTACATTAATAGTCTCTTTTCAAAAATATTTAACAAAACTTCGTACTTAATATTTTTCATTTAACTGCGTGATACACTTATCTGTACAAATCTACCTCCTTAACCTCCATTTTTTTTTCTTCTTTTTCTATTTTATTTCC
>CAMPDV010005189.1:0-25497 GCA_946699065.1 Loxodes magnus
CTTTCTCATTTTATTACTTTCAATTATGATCTTCAGACTCTTTTACTTGCTGTTCTACTTCATTTTTCTTTGAAATCTCATCTCTCTTTCTCATTTTATACTTTCAATTATGATCTTCAGACTCTTTTACTTGCTGTTCTACTTCACTTTTCTTTGAAATCTCATTTTCAATTATTACTTTCAATTATGATCTTCAGAATCTTTTACTTCCTTTTCTACTTCACTTTTCTTTGAAATCTCATCTTTCTCATTTTATACTTTCAATTATGATCTTCAGACTCTTTTACTTCCTTTTCTACTTCACTTTTCTTTGAAATCTCATCTTTCTCATTTTATTACTTTCAATTATGATCTTCAGACTCTTTTACTTGCTGTTCTACTTCATTTTTCTTTGAAATCCTCATCTTTCTCATTTTATTACTTTCAATTATGATCTTCAGACTCTTTTACTTGCTGTTTCTACTTCACTTTTCTTTGAAATCTCATTTTCAATTATTACTTTCAATTATGATCTTCAGACTCTTTTACTTGCTGTTCTACTTCATTTTTCTTTGAAATCTCATCTTTCTCATTTTATTACTTTCAATTATGATCTTCAGACTCTTTTACTTCCTTTTCTACTTCACTTTTCTTTGAAATCTCATCTTTCTCATTTTATTACTTTCAATTATGATCTTCAGACTCTTTTACTTGCTGTTCTACTTCACTTTTCTTTGAAATCTCATTTTCAATTATTACTTTCAATTATGATCTTCAGACTCTTTTACTTCCTTTTCTACTTCACTTTTCTTTGAAATCTCATCTTTCTCATTTTATTACTTTCAATTATGATCTTCAGACTCTTTTACTTCCTTTTCTACTTCACTTTTCTTTGAAATCTCATCTTTCTCATTTTATTACTTTCAATTATGATCTTCAGACTCTTTTTACTTGCTGTTCTACTTCATTTTTCTTTGAAATCTCATCTTTCTCATTTTATTACTTTCAATTATGATCTTCAGACTCTTTTACTTCCTTTTCTACTTCACTTTTCTTTGAAATCTCATCTTTCTCATTTTATTACTTTCAATTATGATCTTCAGACTCTTTTACTTCCTTTTCTACTTCACTTTTCTTTGAAATCTCATCTTCTCATTTTATTACTTTCAATTATGATCTTCAGACTCTTTTACTTCCTTTTCTACTTCACTTTTCTTTGAAATCTCATCTTTCTCATTTTATTACTTTCAATTATGATCTTCAGACTCTTTTACTTCCTTTTCTACTTCACTTTTCTTTGAAATCTCATCTTTCTCATTTTATTACTTTCAATTATGATCTTCAGACTCTTTTACTTCCTTTTCTACTTCACTTTTCTTTGAAATCTCATCTTTCTCATTTTATTACTTTCAATTATGATCTTCAGACTCTTTTACTTCCTTTTCTACTTCACTTTTCTTTGAAATCTCATCTTTCTAATTTTATTACTTTCAATTATGATCTTCAGACTCTTTTACTTCCTTTTCTACTTCACTTTTCTTTGAAATCTCATCTTTCTCATTTTATTACTTTCAATTATGATCTTCAGACTCTTTTACTTCCTTTTCTACTTCACTTTTCTTTGAAATCTCATCTTTCTCATTTTATTACTTTCAATTATGATCTTCAGACTCTTTTACTTCCTTTTCTACTTCACTTTTCTTTGAAATCTCATCTCTCTTTCTCATTTTATTACTTTCAATTATGATCTTCAGACTCTTTTACTTCCTTTTCTACTTCACTTTTCTTTGAAATCTCATTTTCAATTATTATTTTCAATTATGATCTTCAGACTCTTTTACTTCCTTTTCTACTTCACTTTTCTTTGAAATCTCATCTTTCTCATTTTATTACTTTCAATTATGATCTTCAGACTTTTTTACTTCCTTTTCTACTTCACTTTTCTTTGAAATCTCATTTTCAATTATTACTTTCAATTATGATCTTCAGACTCTTTTACTTCCTTTTCTACTTCACTTTTCTTTGAAATCTCATCTTTCTCATTTTATACTTTCAATTATGATCTTCAGACTCTTTTACTTCCTTTTCTACTTCACTTTTCTTTGAAATCTCATCTCTCTCATTTTATTACTTTCAATTATGATCTTCAGACTCTTTTACTTGCTGTTCTACTTCACTTTTCTTTGAAATCTCATCTTTCTCATTTTATTACTTTCAATTATGATCTTCAGACTCTTTTACTTGCTGTTCTACTTCATTTTTCTTTGAAATCTCATCTTTCTCATTTTATTACTTTCAATTATGATCTTCAGACTCTTTTACTTCCTTTTCTACTTCACTTTTCTTTGAAATCTCATCTTTCTCATTTTATTACTTTCAATTATGATCTTCAGACTCTTTTACTTGCTTTTCTACTTCACTTTTCTTTGAAATCTCATCTCTCTTTCTCATTTTATTACTTTCAATTATGATCTTCAGACTCTTTTACTTCCTTTTCTACTTCACTTTTCTTTGAAATCTCATCTTTCTCATTTTATTACTTTCAATTATGATCTTCAGACTCTTTTACTTCCTTTTCTACTTCACTTTTCTTTGAAATCTCATCTTTCTCATTTTATTACTTTCAATTATGATCTTCAGACTCTTTTACTTGCTTTTCTACTTCACTTTTCTTTGAAATCTCATCTCTCTTTCTCATTTTATTACTTTCAATTATGATCTTCAGACTCTTTTACTTCCTTTTCTACTTCACTTTTCTTTGAAATCTCATCTTTCTCATTTTATTACTTTCAATTATGATCTTCAGACTCTTTTACTTCCTTTTCTACTTCACTTTTCTTTGAAATCTCATCTTTCTCATTTTATTATTTTCAATTATGATCTTCAGACTCTTTTACTTGCTGTTCTACTTCACTTTTCTTTGAAATCTCATCTCTCTTTCTCATTTTATTTCTTTCAATTATGATCTTCAGACTCTTTTACTTGCTGTTCTACTTCACTTTTCTTTGAAATCTCATCTTTCTCATTTTATTACTTTCAATTATGATCTTCAGACTCTTTTACTTGTTTTTCACTTCACGTTTATTTGAAATCTTATCTTTCTCATTTTATTACTTTCAATTATGATCTTCAGACTCTTTTACTTCCTTTTCTACTTCACTTTTCTTTGAAATCTCATCTTTCTCATTTTATTACTTTCAATTATGATCTTCAGACTCTTTTACTTCCTTTTCTACTTCACTTTTCTTTGAAATCTCATCTCTCTTTCTCATTTTATTACTTTCAATTATGATCTTCAGACTCTTTTACTTCCTTTTCTACTTCACTTTTCTTTGAAATCTCATCTTTCTCATTTTATTACTTTCAATTATGATCTTCAGACTCTTTTACTTCCTTTTCTACTTCACTTTTCTTTGAAATCTCATCTTTCTCATTTTATTACTTTCAATTATGATCTTCAGACTCTTTTACTTGCTTTTCTACTTCACTTTTCTTTGAAATCTCATCTTTCTCATTTTATTACTTTCAATTATGATCTTCAGACTCTTTTACTTCCTTTTCTACTTCACTTTTCTTTGAAATCTCATCTTTCTCATTTTATTACTTTCAATTATGATCTTCAGACTCTTTTACTTCCTTTTCTACTTCACTTTTCTTTGAAATCTCATCTTTCTCATTTTATTACTTTCAATTATGATCTTCAGACTCTTTTACTTGCTTTTCTACTTCACTTTTCTTTGAAATCTCATCTTTCTCATTTTATTACTTTCAATTATGATCTTCAGACTCTTTTACTTCCTTTTCTACTTCACTTTTCTTTGAAATCTCATCTCTCTTTCTCATTTTATTACTTTCAATTATGATCTTCAGACTCTTTTACTTCCTTTTCTACTTCACTTTTCTTTGAAATCTCATCTTTCTCATTTTATTACTTTCAATTATGATCTTCAGACTCTTTTACTTCCTTTTCTACTTCACTTTTCTTTGAAATCTCATCTTTCTCATTTTATTACTTTCAATTATGATCTTCAGACTCTTTTACTTCCTTTTCTACTTCACTTTTCTTTGAAATCTCATCTCTCTCATTTTATTACTTTCAATTATGATCTTCAGACTCTTTTACTTCCTTTTCTACTTCATTTTTCTTTGAAATCTCATCTTTCTCATTTTATTACTTTCAATTATGATCTTCAGACTCTTTTACTTGCTGTTCTACTTCATTTTTCTTTGAAATCTCATCTCTCTTTCTCATTTTATTACTTTCAATTATGATCTTCAGACTCTTTTACTTGCTTTTCTACTTCACTTTTCTTTGAAATCTCATCTTTCTCATTTTATTACTTTCAATTATGATCTTCAGACTCTTTTACTTGCTTTTCTACTTCACTTTTCTTTGAAATCTCATCTTTCTCATTTTATTACTTTCAATTATGATCTTCAGACTCTTTTACTTGCTTTTCTACTTCACTTTTCTTTGAAATCTCATCTTTCTCATTTTATTACTTTCAATTATGATCTTCAGACTCTTTTACTTCCTTTTCTACTTCACTTTTCTTTGAAATCTCATCTTTCTCATTTTATTACTTTCAATTATGATCTTCAGACTCTTTTACTTCCTTTTCTACTTCACTTTTCTTTGAAATCTCATCTTTCTCATTTTATTACTTTCAATTATGATCTTCAGACTCTTTTACTTGCTGTTCTACTTCATTTTTCTTTGAAATCTCATCTTTCTCATTTTATTACTTTCAATTATGATCTTCAGACTCTTTTACTTGCTGTTCTACTTCATTTTTCTTTGAAATCTCATCTCTCTTTCTCATTTTATACTTTCAATTATGATCTTCAGACTCTTTTACTTGCTGTTCTACTTCACTTTTCTTTGAAATCTCATTTTCAATTATTACTTTCAATTATGATCTTCAGACTCTTTTACTTCCTTTTCTACTTCACTTTTCTTTGAAATCTCATCTTTCTCATTTTATTACTTTCAATTATGATCTTCAGACTCTTTTACTTCCTTTTCTACTTCACTTTTCTTTGAAATCTCATCTTTCTCATTTTATTACTTTCAATTATGATCTTCAGACTCTTTTACTTCCTTTTCTACTTCACTTTTCTTTGAAATCTCATCTCTCTTTCTCATTTTATTACTTTCAATTATGATCTTCAGACTCTTTTACTTCCTTTTCTACTTCACTTTTCTTTGAAATCTCATCTTTCTCATTTTATTACTTTCAATTATGATCTTCAGACTCTTTTACTTCCTTTTCTACTTCACTTTTCTTTGAAATCTCATCTTTCTCATTTTATTACTTTCAATTATGATCTTCAGACTCTTTTACTTGCTGTTCTACTTCATTTTTCTTTGAAATCTCATCTCTCTTTCTCATTTTATTACTTTCAATTATGATCTTCAGACTCTTTTACTTCCTTTTCTACTTCACTTTTCTTTGAAATCTCATCTTTCTCATTTTATTACTTTCAATTATGATCTTCAGACTCTTTTACTTCCTTTTCTACTTCACTTTTCTTTGAAATCTCATCTTTCTCATTTTATTACTTTCAATTATGATCTTCAGACTCTTTTACTTCCTTTTCTACTTCACTTTTCTTTGAAATCTCATCTCATCTTTCTCATTTTATTACTTTCAATTATGATCTTCAGACTCTTTTACTTCCTTTTCTACTTCACTTTTCTTTGAAATCTCATCTTTCTCATTTTATTACTTTCAATTATGATCTTCAGACTCTTTTACTTGCTTTTCTACTTCACTTTTCTTTGAAATCTCATCTTTCTCATTTTATTACTTTCAATTATGATCTTCAGACTCTTTTACTTCCTTTTCTACTTCACTTTTCTTTGAAATCTCATCTTTCTCATTTTATTACTTTCAATTATGATCTTCAGACTCTTTTACTTCCTTTTCTACTTCACTTTTCTTTGAAATCTCATCTTTCTCATTTTATTACTTTCAATTATGATCTTCAGACTCTTTTACTTCCTTTTCTACTTCACTTTTCTTTGAAATCTCATCTTTCTCATTTTATTACTTTCAATTATGATCTTCAGACTCTTTTACTTGCTTTTCTACTTCACTTTTCTTTGAAATCTCATCTCTCTTTCTCATTTTATTACTTTCAATTATGATCTTCAGACTCTTTTACTTCCTTTTCTACTTCACTTTTCTTTGAAATCTCATCTTTCTCATTTTATTACTTTCAATTATGATCTTCAGACTCTTTTACTTCCTGTTCTACTTCACTTTTCTTTGAAATCTCATCTTTCTCATTTTATTACTTTCAATTATGATCTTCAGACTCTTTTACTTCCTTTTCTACTTCACTTTTCTTTGAAATCTCATCTCTCTTTCTCATTTTATTACTTTCAATTATGATCTTCAGACTCTTTTACTTCCTTTTCTACTTCATTTCTCTTTGAAATCTCATCTTTCTCATTTTATTACTTTCAATTATGATCTTCAGACTCTTTTACTTCCTTTTCTACTTCATTTCTCTTTGAAATCTCATCTTTCTCATTTTATTACTTTCAATTATGATCTTCAGACTCTTCTACTTGCTGTTCTACTTCATTTTTCTTTGAAATCTCATCTTTCTCATTTTATTACTTTCAATTATGATCTTCAGACTCTTTTACTTCCTTTTCTACTTCACTTTTCTTTGAAATCTCATCTTTCTCATTTTATTACTTTCAATTATGATCTTCAGACTCTTTTACTTCCTTTTCTACTTCACTTTTCTTTGAAATCTCATCTCATCTTTCTCATTTTATTACTTTCAATTATGATCTTAAAACTCTTTTACTTGCTGTTCTACTTCATTTTTCTTTGAAATCTCATCTCTCTTTCTCATTTTATTACTTTCAATTATGATCTTCAGACTCTTTTACTTCCTTTTCTACTTCACTTTTCTTTGAAATCTCATCTCATCTTTCTCATTTTATTACTTTCAATTATGATCTTCAGACTCTTTTACTTCCTTTTCTACTTCACTTTTCTTTGAAATCTCATCTCTCTTTCTCATTTTATTACTTTCAATTATGATCTTCAGACTCTTTTACTTCCTTTTCTACTTCACTTTTCTTTGAAATCTCATCTTTCTCATTTTATTACTTTCAATTATGATCTTCAGACTCTTTTACTTGCTGTTCTACTTCATTTTTCTTTGAAATCTCATCTTTCTCATTTTATTACTTTCAATTATGATCTTCAGACTCTTTTACTTCCTTTTCTACTTCACTTTTCTTTGAAATCTCATCTTTCTCATTTTATTACTTTCAATTATGATCTTCAGACTCTTTTACTTCCTTTTCTACTTCACTTTTCTTTGAAATCTCATCTTTCTCATTTTATTACTTTCAATTATGATCTTCAGACTCTTTTACTTCCTTTTCTACTTCACTTTTCTTTGAAATCTCATCTCTCTTTCTCATTTTATTACTTTCAATTATGATCTTCAGACTCTTTTACTTCCTTTTCTACTTCACTTTTCTTTGAAATCTCATCTTTCTCATTTTATTACTTTCAATTATGATCTTCAGACTCTTTTACTTCCTTTTCTACTTCACTTTTCTTTGAAATCTCATCTTTCTCATTTTATTACTTTCAATTATGATCTTCAGACTCTTTTACTTGCTGTTCTACTTCACTTTTCTTTGAAATCTCATCTTTCTCATTTTATTACTTTCAATTATGATCTTCAGACTCTTTTACTTCCTTTTCTACTTCACTTTTCTTTGAAATCTCATCTTTCTCATTTTATTACTTTCAATTATGATCTTCAGACTCTTTTACTTGCTGTTCTACTTCATTTTTCTTTGAAATCTCATCTCATCTTTCTCATTTTATTACTTTCAATTATGATCTTCAGACTCTTTTACTTCCTTTTCTACTTCACTTTTCTTTGAAATCTCATCTTTCTCATTTTATTACTTTCAATTATGATCTTCAGACTCTTTTACTTGCTTTTCTACTTCACTTTTCTTTGAAATCTCATCTTTCTCATTTTATTACTTTCAATTATGATCTTCAGACTCTTTTACTTCCTTTTCTACTTCACTTTTCTTTGAAATCTCATCTTTCTCATTTTATTACTTTCAATTATGATCTTCAGACTCTTTTACTTCCTTTTCTACTTCACTTTTCTTTGAAATCTCATCTTTCTCATTTTATTACTTTCAATTATGATCTTCAGACTCTTTTACTTCCTTTTCTACTTCACTTTTCTTTGAAATCTCATCTTTCTCATTTTATTACTTTCAATTATGATCTTCAGACTCTTTTACTTCCTTTTCTACTTCACTTTTCTTTGAAATCTCATCTTTCTCATTTTATTACTTTCAATTATGATCTTCAGACTCTTTTACTTCCTTTTCTACTTCACTTTTCTTTGAAATCTCATCTCTCTTTCTCATTTTATTACTTTCAATTATGATCTTCAGACTCTTTTACTTCCTTTTCTACTTCATTTCTCTTTGAAATCTCATCTTTCTCATTTTATTACTTTCAATTATGATCTTCAGACTCTTTTACTTCCTTTTCTACTTCATTTCTCTTTGAAATCTCATCTTTTTCATTTTATTACTTTCAATTATGATCTTCAGACTCTTCTACTTGCTGTTCTACTTCATTTTTCTTTGAAATCTCATCTTTCTCATTTTATTACTTTCAATTATGATCTTCAGACTCTTTTACTTCCTTTTCTACTTCACTTTTCTTTGAAATCTCATCTCTCTTTCTCATTTTATTACTTTCAATTATGATCTTCAGACTCTTTTACTTCCTTTTCTACTTCACTTTTCTTTGAAATCTCATCTCTCTTTCTCATTTTATTACTTTCAATTATGATCTTCAGACTCTTTTACTTGCTGTTCTACTTCATTTTTCTTTGAAATCTCATCTCTCTTTCTCATTTTATTACTTTCAATTATGATCTTCAGACTCTTTTACTTCCTTTTCTACTTCACTTTTCTTTGAAATCTCATCTCATCTTTCTCATTTTATTACTTTCAATTATGATCTTCAGACTCTTTTACTTGCTTTTCTACTTCACTTTTCTTTGAAATCTCATCTTTCTCATTTTATTACTTTCAATTATGATCTTCAGACTCTTTTACTTCCTTTTCTACTTCACTTTTCTTTGAAATCTCATCTCATCTTTCTCATTTTATTACTTTCAATTATGATCTTCAGACTCTTTTACTTCCTTTTCTACTTCACTTTTCTTTGAAATCTCATCTTTCTCATTTTATTACTTTCAATTATGATCTTCAGACTCTTTTACTTCCTTTTCTACTTCACTTTTCTTTGAAATCTCATCTCTCTCATTTTATTACTTTCAATTATGATCTTCAGACTCTTTTACTTCCTTTTCTACTTCACTTTTCTTTGAAATCTCATCTTTCTCATTTTATTACTTTCAATTATGATCTTCAGACTCTTTTACTTCCTTTTCTACTTCACTTTTCTTTGAAATCTCATCTTTCTCATTTTATTACTTTCAATTATGATCTTCAGACTCTTTTACTTGCTGTTCTACTTCACTTTTCTTTGAAATCTCATCTTTCTCATTTTATTACTTTCAATTATGATCTTCAGACTCTTTTACTTCCTTTTCTACTTCACTTTTCTTTGAAATCTCATCTTTCTCATTTTATTACTTTCAATTATGATCTTCAGACTCTTTTACTTGCTGTTCTACTTCATTTTTCTTTGAAATCTCATCTCATCTTTCTCATTTTATTACTTTCAATTATGATCTTCAGACTCTTTTACTTCCTTTTCTACTTCACTTTTCTTTGAAATCTCATCTTTCTCATTTTATTACTTTCAATTATGATCTTCAGACTCTTTTACTTGCTTTTCTACTTCACTTTTCTTTGAAATCTCATCTTTCTCATTTTATTACTTTCAATTATGATCTTCAGACTCTTTTACTTCCTTTTCTACTTCACTTTTCTTTGAAATCTCATCTTTCTCATTTTATTACTTTCAATTATGATCTTCAGACTCTTTTACTTCCTTTTCTACTTCACTTTTCTTTGAAATCTCATCTTTCTCATTTTATTACTTTCAATTATGATCTTCAGACTCTTTTACTTCCTTTTCTACTTCACTTTTCTTTGAAATCTCATCTTTCTCATTTTATTACTTTCAATTATGATCTTCAGACTCTTTTACTTCCTTTTCTACTTCACTTTTCTTTGAAATCTCATCTTTCTCATTTTATTACTTTCAATTATGATCTTCAGACTCTTTTACTTCCTTTTCTACTTCACTTTTCTTTGAAATCTCATCTTTCTCATTTTATTACTTTCAATTATGATCTTCAGACTCTTTTACTTCCTTTTCTACTTCACTTTTCTTTGAAATCTCATCTCTCTTTCTCATTTTATTACTTTCAATTATGATCTTCAGACTCTTTTACTTCCTTTTCTACTTCATTTCTCTTTGAAATCTCATCTTTCTCATTTTATTACTTTCAATTATGATCTTCAGACTCTTTTACTTCCTTTTCTACTTCATTTCTCTTTGAAATCTCATCTTTTTCATTTTATTACTTTCAATTATGATCTTCAGACTCTTCTACTTGCTGTTCTACTTCATTTTTCTTTGAAATCTCATCTTTCTCATTTTATTACTTTCAATTATGATCTTCAGACTCTTTTACTTCCTTTTCTACTTCACTTTTCTTTGAAATCTCATCTCTCTTTCTCATTTTATTACTTTCAATTATGATCTTCAGACTCTTTTACTTCCTTTTCTACTTCACTTTTCTTTGAAATCTCATCTCTCTTTCTCATTTTATTACTTTCAATTATGATCTTCAGACTCTTTTACTTGCTGTTCTACTTCATTTTTCTTTGAAATCTCATCTCTCTTTCTCATTTTATTACTTTCAATTATGATCTTCAGACTCTTTTACTTCCTTTTCTACTTCACTTTTCTTTGAAATCTCATCTCATCTTTCTCATTTTATTACTTTCAATTATGATCTTCAGACTCTTTTACTTGCTTTTCTACTTCACTTTTCTTTGAAATCTCATCTTTCTCATTTTATTACTTTCAATTATGATCTTCAGACTCTTTTACTTCCTTTTCTACTTCACTTTTCTTTGAAATCTCATCTCATCTTTCTCATTTTATTACTTTCAATTATGATCTTCAGACTCTTTTACTTCCTTTTCTACTTCACTTTTCTTTGAAATCTCATCTTTCTCATTTTATTACTTTCAATTATGATCTTCAGACTCTTTTACTTCCTTTTCTACTTCACTTTTCTTTGAAATCTCATCTCTCTCATTTTATTACTTTCAATTATGATCTTCAGACTCTTTTACTTCCTTTTCTACTTCACTTTTCTTTGAAATCTCATCTTTCTCATTTTATTACTTTCAATTATGATCTTCAGACTCTTTTACTTCCTTTTCTACTTCACTTTTCTTTGAAATCTCATCTTTCTCATTTTATTACTTTCAATTATGATCTTCAGACTCTTTTACTTCCTTTTCTACTTCACTTTTCTTTGAAATCTCATCTTTCTCATTTTATTACTTTCAATTATGATCTTCAGACTCTTTTACTTGCTGTTCTACTTCATTTTTCTTTGAAATCTCATCTCTCTTTCTCATTTTATTACTTTCAATTATGATCTTCAGACTCTTTTACTTCCTTTTCTACTTCACTTTTCTTTGAAATCTCATCTTTCTCATTTTATTACTTTCAATTATGATCTTCAGACTCTTTTACTTCCTTTTCTACTTCACTTTTCTTTGAAATCTCATCTTTCTCATTTTATTACTTTCAATTATGATCTTCAGACTCTTTTACTTCCTTTTCTACTTCACTTTTCTTTGAAATCTCATCTCTCTTTCTCATTTTATTACTTTCAATTATGATCTTCAGACTCTTTTACTTCCTTTTCTACTTCACTTTTCTTTGAAATCTCATCTTTCTCATTTTATTACTTTCAATTATGATCTTCAGACTCTTTTACTTCCTTTTCTACTTCACTTTTCTTTGAAATCTCATCTTTCTCATTTTATTACTTTCAATTATGATCTTCAGACTCTTTTACTTGCTGTTCTACTTCACTTTTCTTTGAAATCTCATCTTTCTCATTTTATTACTTTCAATTATGATCTTCAGACTCTTTTACTTCCTTTTCTACTTCACTTTTCTTTGAAATCTCATCTTTCTCATTTTATTACTTTCAATTATGATCTTCAGACTCTTTTACTTGCTGTTCTACTTCACTTTTCTTTGAAATCTCATCTTTCTCATTTTATTACTTTCAATTATGATCTTCAGACTCTTTTACTTCCTTTTCTACTTCACTTTTCTTTGAAATCTCATCTTTCTCATTTTATTACTTTCAATTATGATCTTCAGACTCTTTTACTTCCTTTTCTACTTCACTTTTCTTTGAAATCTCATCTTTCTCATTTTATTACTTTCAATTATGATCTTCAGACTCTTTTACTTCCTTTTCTACTTCACTTTTCTTTGAAATCTCATCTTTCTCATTTTATTACTTTCAATTATGATCTTCAGACTCTTTTACTTCCTTTTCTACTTCACTTTTCTTTGAAATCTCATCTTTCTCATTTTATTACTTTCAATTATGATCTTCAGACTCTTTTACTTGCTTTTCTACTTCACTTTTCTTTGAAATCTCATCTCATCTTTCTCATTTTATTACTTTCAATTATGATCTTCAGACTCTTTTACTTCCTTTTCTACTTCACTTTTCTTTGAAATCTCATCTTTCTCATTTTATTACTTTCAATTATGATCTTCAGACTCTTTTACTTGCTTTTCTACTTCACTTTTCTTTGAAATCTCATCTTTCTCATTTTATTACTTTCAATTATGATCTTCAGACTCTTTTACTTCCTTTTCTACTTCACTTTTCTTTGAAATCTCATCTTTCTCATTTTATTACTTTCAATTATGATCTTCAGACTCTTTTACTTCCTTTTCTACTTCACTTTTCTTTGAAATCTCATCTTTCTCATTTTATTACTTTCAATTATGATCTTCAGACTCTTTTACTTCCTTTTCTACTTCACTTTTCTTTGAAATCTCATCTTTCTCATTTTATTACTTTCAATTATGATCTTCAGACTCTTTTACTTCCTTTTCTACTTCACTTTTCTTTGAAATCTCATCTCTCTTTCTCATTTTATTACTTTCAATTATGATCTTCAGACTCTTTTACTTCCTTTTCTACTTCATTTCTCTTTGAAATCTCATCTTTCTCATTTTATTACTTTCAATTATGATCTTCAGACTCTTTTACTTCCTTTTCTACTTCATTTCTCTTTGAAATCTCATCTTTCTCATTTTATTACTTTCAATTATGATCTTCAGACTCTTCTACTTGCTGTTCTACTTCATTTTTCTTTGAAATCTCATCTTTCTCATTTTATTACTTTCAATTATGATCTTCAGACTCTTTTACTTCCTTTTCTACTTCACTTTTCTTTGAAATCTCATCTTTCTCATTTTATTACTTTCAATTATGATCTTCAGACTCTTTTACTTGCTGTTCTACTTCATTTTTCTTTGAAATCTCATCTTTCTCATTTTATTACTTTCAATTATGATCTTCAGACTCTTTTACTTCCTTTTCTACTTCACTTTTCTTTGAAATCTCATCTTTCTCATTTTATTACTTTCAATTATGATCTTCAGACTCTTTTACTTCCTTTTCTACTTCACTTTTCTTTGAAATCTCATCTCATCTTTCTCATTTTATTACTTTCAATTATGATCTTCAGACTCTTTTACTTGCTGTTCTACTTCATTTTTCTTTGAAATCTCATCTCTCTTTCTCATTTTATTACTTTCAATTATGATCTTCAGACTCTTTTACTTCCTTTTCTACTTCACTTTTCTTTGAAATCTCATCTTTCTCATTTTATTACTTTCAATTATGATCTTCAGACTCTTTTACTTCCTTTTCTACTTCACTTTTCTTTGAAATCTCATCTCATCTTTCTCATTTTATTACTTTCAATTATGATCTTCAGACTCTTTTACTTGCTGTTCTACTTCATTTTTCTTTGAAATCTCATCTCTCTTTCTCATTTTATTACTTTCAATTATGATCTTCAGACTCTTTTACTTCCTTTTCTACTTCACTTTTCTTTGAAATCTCATCTCATCTTTCTCATTTTATTACTTTCAATTATGATCTTCAGACTCTTTTACTTCCTTTTCTACTTCACTTTTCTTTGAAATCTCATCTCTCTCATTTTATTACTTTCAATTATGATCTTCAGACTCTTTTACTTCCTTTTCTACTTCACTTTTCTTTGAAATCTCATCTTTCTCATTTTATTACTTTCAATTATGATCTTCAGACTCTTTTACTTCCTTTTCTACTTCACTTTTCTTTGAAATCTCATCTTTCTCATTTTATTACTTTCAATTATGATCTTCAGACTCTTTTACTTGCTGTTCTACTTCACTTTTCTTTGAAATCTCATCTTTCTCATTTTATTACTTTCAATTATGATCTTCAGACTCTTTTACTTCCTTTTCTACTTCACTTTTCTTTGAAATCTCATCTTTCTCATTTTATTACTTTCAATTATGATCTTCAGACTCTTTTACTTGCTGTTCTACTTCACTTTTCTTTGAAATCTCATCTTTCTCATTTTATTACTTTCAATTATGATCTTCAGACTCTTTTACTTCCTTTTCTACTTCACTTTTCTTTGAAATCTCATCTTTCTCATTTTATTACTTTCAATTATGATCTTCAGACTCTTTTACTTCCTTTTCTACTTCACTTTTCTTTGAAATCTCATCTTTCTCATTTTATTACTTTCAATTATGATCTTCAGACTCTTTTACTTGCTTTTCTACTTCACTTTTCTTTGAAATCTCATCTTTCTCATTTTATTACTTTCAATTATGATCTTCAGACTCTTTTACTTCCTTTTCTACTTCACTTTTCTTTGAAATCTCATCTTTCTCATTTTATTACTTTCAATTATGATCTTCAGACTCTTTTACTTGCTGTTCTACTTCACTTTTCTTTGAAATCTCATCTTTCTCATTTTATTACTTTCAATTATGATCTTCAGACTCTTTTACTTCCTTTTCTACTTCACTTTTCTTTGAAATCTCATCTCTCTTTCTCATTTTATTACTTTCAATTATGATCTTCAGACTCTTTTACTTCCTTTTCTACTTCACTTTTCTTTGAAATCTCATCTCTCTCATTTTATTACTTTCAATTATGATCTTCAGACTCTTTTACTTCCTTTTCTACTTCACTTTTCTTTGAAATCTCATCTCTCTTTCTCATTTTATTACTTTCAATTATGATCTTCAGACTCTTTTACTTCCTTTTCTACTTCACTTTTCTTTGAAATCTCATCTTTCTCATTTTATTACTTTCAATTATGATCTTCAGACTCTTTTACTTCCTTTTCTACTTCACTTTTCTTTGAAATCTCATCTTTCTCATTTTATTACTTTCAATTATGATCTTCAGACTCTTTTACTTCCTTTTCTACTTCACTTTTCTTTGAAATCTCATCTTTCTCATTTTATTACTTTCAATTATGATCTTCAGACTCTTTTACTTGCTGTTCTACTTCATTTTTCTTTGAAATCTCATCTCTCTTTCTCATTTTATTACTTTCAATTATGATCTTCAGACTCTTTTACTTCCTTTTCTACTTCACTTTTCTTTGAAATCTCATCTTTCTCATTTTATTACTTTCAATTATGATCTTCAGACTCTTTTACTTCCTTTTCTACTTCACTTTTCTTTGAAATCTCATCTCTCTTTCTCATTTTATTACTTTCAATTATGATCTTCAGACTCTTTTACTTCCTTTTCTACTTCACTTTTCTTTGAAATCTCATCTTTCTCATTTTATTACTTTCAATTATGATCTTCAGACTCTTTTACTTCCTTTTCTACTTCACTTTTCTTTGAAATCTCATCTTTCTCATTTTATTACTTTCAATTATGATCTTCAGACTCTTTTACTTCCTTTTCTACTTCACTTTTCTTTGAAATCTCATCTCTCTCATTTTATTACTTTCAATTATGATCTTCAGACTCTTTTACTTCCTTTTCTACTTCATTTTTCTTTGAAATCTCATCTCTCTTTCTCATTTTATTACTTTCAATTATGATCTTCAGACTCTTTTACTTCCTTTTCTACTTCACTTTTCTTTGAAATCTCATCTTTCTCATTTTATTACTTTCAATTATGATCTTCAGACTCTTTTACTTCCTTTTCTACTTCACTTTTCTTTGAAATCTCATCTCTCTTTCTCATTTTATTACTTTCAATTATGATCTTCAGACTCTTTTACTTGCTTTTCTACTTCACTTTTCTTTGAAATCTCATCTTTCTCATTTTATTACTTTCAATTATGATCTTCAGACTCTTTTACTTCCTTTTCTACTTCACTTTTCTTTGAAATCTCATCTTTCTCATTTTATTACTTTCAATTATGATCTTCAGACTCTTTTACTTGCTGTTCTACTTCACTTTCTTTGAAATCTCATCTTTCTCATTTTATTACTTTCAATTATGATCTTCAGACTCTTTTACTTGCTTTTCTACTTCACTTTTCTTTGAAATCTCATCTTTCTCATTTTATTACTTTCAATTATGATCTTCAGACTCTTTTACTTCCTTTTCTACTTCACTTTTCTTTGAAATCTCATCTTTCTCATTTTATTACTTTCAATTATGATCTTCAGACTCTTTTACTTCCTTTTCTACTTCACTTTTCTTTGAAATCTCATCTTTCTCATTTTATTACTTTCAATTATGATCTTCAGACTCTTTTACTTCCTTTTCTACTTCACTTTTCTTTGAAATCTCATCTTTCTCATTTTATTACTTTCAATTATGATCTTCAGACTCTTTTACTTCCTTTTCTACTTCACTTTTCTTTGAAATCTCATCTCTCTTTCTCATTTTATTACTTTCAATTATGATCTTCAGACTCTTTTACTTGCTTTTCTACTTCACTTTTCTTTGAAATCTCATCTTTCTCATTTTATTACTTTCAATTATGATCTTCAGACTCTTTTACTTCCTTTTCTACTTCACTTTTCTTTGAAATCTCATCTTTCTCATTTTATTACTTTCAATTATGATCTTCAGACTCTTTTACTTGCTGTTCTACTTCACTTTTCTTTGAAATCTCATCTTTCTCATTTTATTACTTTCAATTATGATCTTCAGACTCTTTTACTTCCTTTTCTACTTCACTTTTCTTTGAAATCTCATCTTTCTCATTTTATTACTTTCAATTATGATCTTCAGACTCTTTTACTTGCTGTTCTACTTCATTTTTCTTTGAAATCTCATCTCATCTTTCTCATTTTATTACTTTCAATTATGATCTTCAGACTCTTTTACTTCCTTTTCTACTTCACTTTTCTTTGAAATCTCATCTTTCTCATTTTATTACTTTCAATTATGATCTTCAGACTCTTTTACTTCCTTTTCTACTTCACTTTTCTTTGAAATCTCATCTTTCTCATTTTATTACTTTCAATTATGATCTTCAGACTCTTTTACTTCCTTTTCTACTTCACTTTTCTTTGAAATCTCATCTCTCTCATTTTATTACTTTCAATTATGATCTTCAGACTCTTTTACTTCCTTTTCTACTTCACTTTTCTTTGAAATCTCATCTCTCTTTCTCATTTTATTACTTTCAATTATGATCTTCAGACTCTTTTACTTCCTTTTCTACTTCACTTTTCTTTGAAATCTCATCTTTCTCATTTTATTACTTTCAATTATGATCTTCAGACTCTTTTACTTGCTGTTCTACTTCATTTTTCTTTGAAATCTCATCTTTCTCATTTTATTACTTTCAATTATGATCTTCAGACTCTTTTACTTCCTTTTCTACTTCATTTCTCTTTGAAATCTCATCTTTCTCATTTTATTACTTTCAATTATGATCTTCAGACTCTTTTACTTGCTGTTCTACTTCATTTTTCTTTGAAATCTCATCTCTCTTTCTCATTTTATTACTTTCAATTATGATCTTCAGACTCTTTTACTTCCTTTTCTACTTCACTTTTCTTTGAAATCTCATCTTTCTCATTTTATTACTTTCAATTATGATCTTCAGACTCTTTTACTTCCTTTTCTACTTCACTTTTCTTTGAAATCTCATCTCTCTTTCTCATTTTATTACTTTCAATTATGATCTTCAGACTCTTTTACTTGCTTTTCTACTTCACTTTTCTTTGAAATCTCATCTTTCTCATTTTATTACTTTCAATTATGATCTTCAGACTCTTTTACTTGCTTTTCTACTTCACTTTTCTTTGAAATCTCATCTTTCTCATTTTATTACTTTCAATTATGATCTTCAGACTCTTTTACTTGCTGTTCTACTTCACTTTTCTTTGAAATCTCATCTTTCTCATTTTATTACTTTCAATTATGATCTTCAGACTCTTTTACTTCCTTTTCTACTTCACTTTTCTTTGAAATCTCATCTTTCTCATTTTATTACTTTCAATTATGATCTTCAGACTCTTTTACTTGCTGTTCTACTTCATTTTTCTTTGAAATCTCATCTCATCTTTCTCATTTTATTACTTTCAATTATGATCTTCAGACTCTTTTACTTGCTGTTCTACTTCATTTTTCTTTGAAATCTCATCTTTCTCATTTTATTACTTTCAATTATGATCTTCAGACTCTTTTACTTCCTTTTCTACTTCATTTCTCTTTGAAATCTCATCTTTCTCATTTTATTACTTTCAATTATGATCTTCAGACTCTTTTACTTGCTGTTCTACTTCATTTTTCTTTGAAATCTCATCTCTCTTTCTCATTTTATTACTTTCAATTATGATCTTCAGACTCTTTTACTTCCTTTTCTACTTCACTTTTCTTTGAAATCTCATCTTTCTCATTTTATTACTTTCAATTATGATCTTCAGACTCTTTTACTTCCTTTTCTACTTCACTTTTCTTTGAAATCTCATCTTTCTCATTTTATTACTTTCAATTATGATCTTCAGACTCTTTTACTTGCTGTTCTACTTCACTTTTCTTTGAAATCTCATCTTTCTCATTTTATTACTTTCAATTATGATCTTCAGACTCTTTTACTTCCTTTTCTACTTCACTTTTCTTTGAAATCTCATCTTTCTCATTTTATTACTTTCAATTATGATCTTCAGACTCTTTTACTTGCTGTTCTACTTCATTTTTCTTTGAAATCTCATCTCATCTTTCTCATTTTATTACTTTCAATTATGATCTTCAGACTCTTTTACTTCCTTTTCTACTTCACTTTTCTTTGAAATCTCATCTTTCTCATTTTATTACTTTCAATTATGATCTTCAGACTCTTTTACTTCCTTTTCTACTTCACTTTTCTTTGAAATCTCATCTCTCTTTCTCATTTTATTACTTTCAATTATGATCTTCAGACTCTTTTACTTCCTTTTCTACTTCACTTTTCTTTGAAATCTCATCTCTCTCATTTTATTACTTTCAATTATGATCTTCAGACTCTTTTACTTCCTTTTCTACTTCACTTTTCTTTGAAATCTCATCTCTCTTTCTCATTTTATTACTTTCAATTATGATCTTCAGACTCTTTTACTTCCTTTTCTACTTCACTTTTCTTTGAAATCTCATCTTTCTCATTTTATTACTTTCAATTATGATCTTCAGACTCTTTTACTTCCTTTTCTACTTCACTTTTCTTTGAAATCTCATCTCTCTTTCTCATTTTATTACTTTCAATTATGATCTTCAGACTCTTTTACTTCCTTTTCTACTTCACTTTTCTTTGAAATCTCATCTTTCTCATTTTATTACTTTCAATTATGATCTTCAGACTCTTTTACTTGCTTTTCTACTTCACTTTTCTTTGAAATCTCATCTTTCTCATTTTATTACTTTCAATTATGATCTTCAGACTCTTTTACTTCCTTTTCTACTTCACTTTTCTTTGAAATCTCATCTTTCTCATTTTATTACTTTCAATTATGATCTTCAGACTCTTTTACTTGCTTTTCTACTTCACTTTTCTTTGAAATCTCATCTTTCTCATTTTATTACTTTCAATTATGATCTTCAGACTCTTTTACTTCCTTTTCTACTTCACTTTTCTTTGAAATCTCATCTTTCTCATTTTATTACTTTCAATTATGATCTTCAGACTCTTTTACTTGCTGTTCTACTTCATTTTTCTTTGAAATCTCATCTCTCTTTCTCATTTTATTACTTTCAATTATGATCTTCAGACTCTTTTACTTCCTTTTCTACTTCACTTTTCTTTGAAATCTCATCTTTCTCATTTTATTACTTTCAATTATGATCTTCAGACTCTTTTACTTCCTTTTCTACTTCACTTTTCTTTGAAATCTCATCTTTCTCATTTTATTACTTTCAATTATGATCTTCAGACTCTTTTACTTCCTTTTCTACTTCACTTTTCTTTGAAATCTCATCTTTCTCATTTTATTACTTTCAATTATGATCTTCAGACTCTTTTACTTCCTTTTCTACTTCATTTCTCTTTGAAATCTCATCTTTCTCATTTTATTACTTTCAATTATGATCTTCAGACTCTTTTACTTCCTTTTCTACTTCATTTTTCTTTGAAATCTCATCTTTCTCATTTTATTACTTTCAATTATGATCTTCAGACTCTTTTACTTCCTTTTCTACTTCACTTTTCTTTGAAATCTCATCTCTCTTTCTCATTTTATTACTTTCAATTATGATCTTCAGACTTTTTTACTTGCTTTTCTACTTCACTTTTCTTTGAAATCTCATCTTTCTCATTTTATTACTTTCAATTATGATCTTCAGACTCTTTTACTTCCTTTTCTACTTCAATTTTCTTTGAAATCTCATCTTTCTCATTTTATTACTTTCAATTATGATCTTCAGACTCTTTTACTTCCTTTTCTACTTCACTTTTCTTTGAAATCTCATCTCTCTTTCTCATTTTATTACTTTCAATTATGATCTTCAGACTCTTTTACTTCCTTTTCTACTTCACTTTTCTTTGAAATCTCATCTTTCTCATTTTATTACTTTCAATTATGATCTTCAGACTCTTTTACTTCCTTTTCTACTTCACTTTTCTTTGAAATCTCATCTCTCTTTCTCATTTTATTACTTTCAATTATGATCTTCAGACTCTTTTACTTCCTTTTCTACTTCACTTTTCTTTGAAATCTCATCTTTCTCATTTTATTACTTTCAATTATGATCTTCAGACTCTTTTACTTGCTTTTCTACTTCACTTTTCTTTGAAATCTCATCTTTCTCATTTTATTACTTTCAATTATGATCTTCAGACTCTTTTACTTCCTTTTCTACTTCACTTTTCTTTGAAATCTCATCTTTCTCATTTTATTACTTTCAATTATGATCTTCAGACTCTTTTACTTCCTTTTCTACTTCACTTTTCTTTGAAATCTCATCTCTCTTTCTCATTTTATTACTTTCAATTATGATCTTCAGACTCTTTTACTTCCTTTTCTACTTCACTTTTCTTTGAAATCTCATCTTTCTCATTTTATTACTTTCAATTATGATCTTCAGACTCTTTTACTTGCTGTTCTACTTCATTTTTCTTTGAAATCTCATCTTTCTCATTTTATTACTTTCAATTATGATCTTCAGACTCTTTTACTTCCTTTTCTACTTCATTTCTCTTTGAAATCTCATCTTTCTCATTTTATTACTTTCAATTATGATCTTCAGACTCTTTTACTTGCTGTTCTACTTCATTTTTCTTTGAAATCTCATCTCTCTTTCTCATTTTATTACTTTCAATTATGATCTTCAGACTCTTTTACTTCCTTTTCTACTTCACTTTTCTTTGAAATCTCATCTTTCTCATTTTATTACTTTCAATTATGATCTTCAGACTCTTTTACTTCCTTTTCTACTTCACTTTTCTTTGAAATCTCATCTTTCTCATTTTATTACTTTCAATTATGATCTTCAGACTCTTTTACTTCCTTTTCTACTTCATTTTTCTTTGAAATCTCATCTTTCTCATTTTATTACTTTCAATTATGATCTTCAGACTCTTTTACTTCCTTTTCTACTTCACTTTTATTTGAAATCTCATCTTTCTCATTTTATTACTTTCAATTATGATCTTCAGACTCTTTTACTTGCTGTTCTACTTCATTTTTCTTTGAAATCTCATCTTTCTCATTTTATTACTTTCAATTATGATCTTCAGACTCTTTTACTTCCTTTTCTACTTCATTTCTCTTTGAAATCTCATCTTTCTCATTTTATTACTTTCAATTATGATCTTCAGACTCTTTTACTTGCTGTTCTACTTCATTTTTCTTTGAAATCTCATCTCTCTTTCTCATTTTATTACTTTCAATTATGATCTTCAGACTCTTTTACTTCCTTTTCTACTTCACTTTTCTTTGAAATCTCATCTTTCTCATTTTATTACTTTCAATTATGATCTTCAGACTCTTTTACTTCCTTTTCTACTTCACTTTTCTTTGAAATCTCATCTTTCTCATTTTATTACTTTCAATTATGATCTTCAGACTCTTTTACTTCCTTTTCTACTTCACTTTTCTTTGAAATCTCATCTTTCTCATTTTATTACTTTCAATTATGATCTTCAGACTCTTTTACTTCCTTTTCTACTTTACTTTTCTTTGAAATCTCATCTTTCTCATTTTATTACTTTCAATTATGATCTTCAGACTCTTTTACTTCCTTTTCTACTTCACTTTTATTTGAAATCTCATCTTTCTCATTTTATTACTTTCAATTATGATCTTCAGACTCTTTTACTTGCTGTTCTACTTCATTTTTCTTTGAAATCTCATCTTTCTCATTTTATTACTTTCAATTATGATCTTCAGACTCTTTTACTTCCTTTTCTACTTCATTTCTCTTTGAAATCTCATCTTTCTCATTTTATTACTTTCAATTATGATCTTCAGACTCTTTTACTTGCTGTTCTACTTCATTTTTCTTTGAAATCTCATCTCTCTTTCTCATTTTATTACTTTCAATTATGATCTTCAGACTCTTTTACTTCCTTTTCTACTTCACTTTTCTTTGAAATCTCATCTTTCTCATTTTATTACTTTCAATTATGATCTTCAGACTCTTTTACTTCCTTTTCTACTTCACTTTTATTTGAAATCTCATCTTTCTCATTTTATTACTTTCAATTATGATCTTCAGACTCTTTTACTTGCTGTTCTACTTCATTTTTCTTTGAAATCTCATCTTTCTCATTTTATTACTTTCAATTATGATCTTCAGACTCTTTTACTTCCTTTTCTACTTCATTTCTCTTTGAAATCTCATCTTTCTCATTTTATTACTTTCAATTATGATCTTCAGACTCTTTTACTTGCTGTTCTACTTCATTTTTCTTTGAAATCTCATCTCTCTTTCTCATTTTATTACTTTCAATTATGATCTTCAGACTCTTTTACTTCCTTTTCTACTTCACTTTTCTTTGAAATCTCATCTTTCTCATTTTATTACTTTCAATTATGATCTTCAGACTCTTTTACTTCCTTTTCTACTTCACTTTTCTTTGAAATCTCATCTTTCTCATTTTATTACTTTCAATTATGATCTTCAGACTCTTTTACTTCCTTTTCTACTTCACTTTTCTTTGAAATCTCATCTTTCTCATTTTATTACTTTCAATTATGATCTTCAGACTCTTTTACTTCCTTTTCTACTTTACTTTTCTTTGAAATCTCATCTTTCTCATTTTATTACTTTCAATTATGATCTTCAGACTCTTTTACTTCCTTTTCTACTTCACTTTTATTTGAAATCTCATCTTTCTCATTTTATTACTTTCAATTATGATCTTCAGACTCTTTTACTTGCTGTTCTACTTCATTTTTCTTTGAAATCTCATCTTTCTCATTTTATTACTTTCAATTATGATCTTCAGACTCTTTTACTTCCTTTTCTACTTCATTTCTCTTTGAAATCTCATCTTTCTCATTTTATTACTTTCAATTATGATCTTCAGACTCTTTTACTTGCTGTTCTACTTCATTTTTCTTTGAAATCTCATCTCTCTTTCTCATTTTATTACTTTCAATTATGATCTTCAGACTCTTTTACTTCCTTTTCTACTTCACTTTTCTTTGAAATCTCATCTTTCTCATTTTATTACTTTCAATTATGATCTTCAGACTCTTTTACTTCCTTTTCTACTTCACTTTTCTTTGAAATCTCATCTTTCTCATTTTATTACTTTCAATTATGATCTTCAGACTCTTTTACTTCCTTTTCTACTTCACTTTTCTTTGAAATCTCATCTTTCTCATTTTATTACTTTCAATTATGATCTTCAGACTATTTTACTTCCTTTTCTACTTTACTTTTCTTTGAAATCTCATCTTTCTCATTTTATTACTTTCAATTATGATCTTCAGACTCTTTTACTTCCTTTTCTACTTCACTTTTCTTTGAAATCTCATCTTTCTCATTTTATTACTTTCAATTATGATCTTCAGACTCTTTTACTTGCTGTTCTACTTCATTTTTCTTTGAAATCTCATCTCTCTTTCTCATTTTATTACTTTCAATTATGATCTTCAGACTCTTTTACTTCCTTTTCTACTTCACTTTTATTTGAAATCTCATCTTTCTCATTTTATTACTTTCAATTATGATCTTCAGACTCTTTTACTTGCTGTTCTACTTCATTTTTCTTTGAAATCTCATCTTTCTCATTTTATTACTTTCAATTATGATCTTCAGACTCTTTTACTTCCTTTTCTACTTCACTTTTCTTTGAAATCTCATCTCTCTTTCTCATTTTATTACTTTCAATTATGATCTTCAGACTCTTTTACTTCCTTTTCTACTTCACTTTTCTTTGAAATCTCATCTCTCTTTCTCATTTTATTACTTTCAATTATGATCTTCAGACTCTTTTACTTCCTTTTCTACTTCACTTTTCTTTGAAATCTTATCTCATTTTCCATTATTACTTTCAATTATGATCTTCAGACTCTTTTACTTCCTTTTCTACTTCACTTTTCTTTGAAATCTCATCTTTCTCATTTTATTACTTTCAATTATGATCTTCAGACTCTTTTACTTCCTTTTCTACTTCACTTTTCTTTGAAATCTCATCTTTCTCATTTTATTACTTTCAATTATGATCTTCAGACTCTTTTACTTCCTTTTCTACTTCACTTTTATTTGAAATCTTATCTCATTTTCCATTATTACTTTCAATTATGATCTTCAGACTCTTTTACTTGCTTTTCTACTTCACTTTTCTTTGAAATCTCATCTTTCTCATTTTATTACTTTCAATTATGATCTTCAGACTCTTTTACTTCCTTTTCTACTTCACTTTTCTTTGAAATCTCATCTTTCTCATTTTATTACTTTCAATTATGATCTTCAGACTCTTTTACTTCCTTTTCTACTTCACTTTTCTTTGAAATCTCATCTTTCTCATTTTATTACTTTCAATTATG
>CAMPDV010005190.1:0-30631 GCA_946699065.1 Loxodes magnus
CATCGTATCGGGAAGTAGAGATAATACGGTGAAACTATGGGACGTCAAGACAGGTACCTGTAAGACCATGAGTGGTCACACAGATTCTGTATCTGCTGTGGCTATATCCAGTGATTCAGAGTTCATCGTATCGGGAAGTAATGATAAGACGGTGAGACTATGGGACGTCAAGACAGGTACCTGTAAGACCATGAGTGGTCACACAGACTGAGTATATGCTGTGGCTATATCCAGTGATTCAGAGTTCATCGTATCGGGAAGTGGAGATAATACGGTGAGACTATGGGACGTCAAGACAGGTACCTGTAAGACCATGAGTGGTCACACTAGTTCTGTATATGCTGTGGCTATATCCAGTGATTCAGAGTTCATCGTATCGGGAAGTAGAGATAATACGGTGAGACTATGGGACGTCAAGACAGGTACCTGTAAGACCATGAGTGGTCACACAGACTGAGTATATGCTGTGGCTATATCCAGTGATTCAGAGTTCATCGTATCGGGAAGTAGAGATAATACGGTGAGACTATGGGACGTCAAGACAGGTACCTGTAAGACCATGAGTGGTCACACAGACTGAGTATATGCTGTGGCTATATCCAGTGATTCAGAGTTCATCGTATCGGGAAGTAGAGATAATACGGTGAGACTATGGGACGTCAAGACAGGTACCTGTAAGACCATGAGTGGTCACACTAATTCTGTATATGCTGTGGCTATATCCAGTGATTCAGAGTTCATCGTATCGGGAAGTTATGATTAGACGGTGAGACTATGGGACGTCAAGACAGGTACCTGTAAGACCATGAGTGGTCACACTAATTCTGTATATGCTGTGGCTATATCCAGTGATTCAGAGTTCATCGTATCGGGAAGTAGAGATAATACGGTGAGACTATGGGACGTCAAGACAGGTACCTGTAAGACCATGAGTGGTCACACAGACTGAGTATATGCTGTGGCTATATCCAGTGATTCAGAGTTCATCGTATCGGGAAGTTATGATTAGACGGTGAAACTATGGGACGTCAAGACAGGTACCTGTAAGACCATGAGTGGTCACACTAATTCTGTATATGCTGTGGCTATATCCAGTGATTCAGAGTTCATCGTATCGGGAAGTGGAGATAATACGGTGAGACTATGGGACGTCAAGACAGGTACCTGTAAGACCATGAGTGGTCACACTAATTCTGTATATGCTGTGGCTATATCCAGTGATTCAGAGTTCATCGTATCGGGAAGTTATGATTAGACGGTGAAACTATGGGACGTCAAGACAGGTACCTGTAAGACCATGAGTGGTCACACTAATTATGTATATGCTGTGGCTATATCCAGTGATTCAGAGTTCATCGTATCGGGAAGTAGAGATAATACGGTGAGACTATGGGACGTCAAGACAGGTACCTGTAAGACCATGAGTGGTCACACTAATTCTGTATATGCTGTGGCTATATCCAGTGATTCAGAGTTCATCGTATCGGGAAGTGGAGATAATACGGTGAGACTATGGGACGTCAAGACAGGTACCTGTAAGACCATGAGTGGTCACACTAATTCTGTATATGCTGTGGCTATATCCAGTGATTCAGAGTTCATCGTATCGGGTAGTTATGATAATACGGTGAGACTATGGGACGTCAAGACAGGTACCTGTAAGACCATGAGTGGTCACACAGACTGAGTATATGCTGTGGCTATATCCAGTGATTCAGAGTTCATCGTATCGGGTAGTTATGATAATACGGTGAGACTATGGGACGTCAAGACAGGTACCTGTAAGACCATGAGTGGTCACACTAATTCTGTATATGCTGTGGCTATATCCAGTGATTCAGAGTTCATCGTATCGGGAAGTTATGATTAGACGGTGAGACTATGGGACGTCAAGACAGGTACCTGTAAGACCATGAGTGGTCACACTAATTCTGTATATGCTGTGGCTATATCCAGTGATTCAGAGTTCATCGTATCGGGTAGTTATGATAATACGGTGAGACTATGGGACGTCAAGACAGGTACCTGTAAGACCATGAGTGGTCACACAGACTGAGTATATGCTGTGGCTATATCCAGTGATTCAGAGTTCATCGTATCGGGTAGTTATGATAATACGGTGAGACTATGGGACGTCAAGACAGGTACCTGTAAGACCATGAGTGGTCACACAGACTGAGTATATGCTGTGGCTATATCCAGTGATTCAGAGTTCATCGTATCGGGTAGTTATGATAATACGGTGAGACTATGGGACGTCAAGACAGGTACCTGTAAGACCATGAGTGGTCACACAGACTGAGTATATGCTGTGGCTATATCCAGTGATTCAGAGTTCATCGTATCGGGAAGTTATGATTAGACGGTGAAACTATGGGACGTCAAGACAGGTACCTGTAAGACCATGAGTGGTCACACAGACTGAGTATATGCTGTGGCTATATCCAGTGATTCAGAGTTCATCGTATCGGTTAGTTATGATAATACGGTGAGACTATGGGACGTCAAGACAGGTACCTGTAAGACCATGAGTGGTCACACAGACTGAGTATATGCTGTGGCTATATCCAGTGATTCAGAGTTCATCGTATCGGGAAGTAGAGATAATACGGTGAGACTATGGGACGTCAAGACAGGTACCTGTAAGACCATGAGTGGTCACACAGACTGAGTATATGCTGTGGCTATATCCAGTGATTCAGAGTTCATCGTATCGGGAAGTTATGATTAGACGGTGAAACTATGGGACGTCAAGACAGGTACCTGTAAGACCATGAGTGGTCACACTAATTCTGTATATGCTGTGGCTATATCCAGTGATTCAGAGTTCATCGTATCGGGAAGTGGAGATAATACGGTGAGACTATGGGACGTCAAGACAGGTACCTGTAAGACCATGAGTGGTCACACTAATTCTGTATATGCTGTGGCTATATCCAGTGATTCAGAGTTCATCGTATCGGGAAGTTATGATTAGACGGTGAAACTATGGGACGTCAAGACAGGTACCTGTAAGACCATGAGTGGTCACACTAATTATGTATATGCTGTGGCTATATCCAGTGATTCAGAGTTCATCGTATCGGGAAGTAGAGATAATACGGTGAGACTATGGGACGTCAAGACAGGTACCTGTAAGACCATGAGTGGTCACACTAATTCTGTATATGCTGTGGCTATATCCAGTGATTCAGAGTTCATCGTATCGGGAAGTGGAGATAATACGGTGAGACTATGGGACGTCAAGACAGGTACCTGTAAGACCATGAGTGGTCACACAGACTGAGTATATGCTGTGGCTATATCCAGTGATTCAGAGTTCATCGTATCGGGTAGTTATGATAATACGGTGAGACTATGGGACGTCAAGACAGGTACCTGTAAGACCATGAGTGGTCACACAGACTGAGTATATGCTGTGGCTATATCCAGTGATTCAGAGTTCATCGTATCGGGTAGTTATGATAATACGGTGAGACTATGGGACGTCAAGACAGGTACCTGTAAGACCATGAGTGGTCACACTAATTCTGTATATGCTGTGGCTATATCCAGTGATTCAGAGTTCATCGTATCGGGTAGTTATGATAATACGGTGAGACTATGGGACGTCAAGACAGGTACCTGTAAGACCATGAGTGGTCACACAGACTGAGTATATGCTGTGGCTATATCCAGTGATTCAGAGTTCATCGTATCGGGAAGTTATGATTAGACGGTGAAACTATGGGACGTCAAGACAGGTACCTGTAAGACCATGAGTGGTCACACAGACTGAGTATATGCTGTGGCTATATCCAGTGATTCAGAGTTCATCGTATCGGGAAGTAGAGATAATACGGTGAGACTATGGGACGTCAAGACAGGTACCTGTAAGACCATGAGTGGTCACACTAATTCTGTATATGCTGTGGCTATATCCAGTGATTCAGAGTTCATCGTATCGGGTAGTTATGATAATACGGTGAGACTATGGGACGTCAAGACAGGTACCTGTAAGACCATGAGTGGTCACACAGACTGAGTATATGCTGTGGCTATATCCAGTGATTCAGAGTTCATCGTATCGGGTAGTTATGATAATACGGTGAGACTATGGGACGTCAAGACAGGTACCTGTAAGACCATGAGTGGTCACACTAATTCTGTATATGCTGTGGCTATATCCAGTGATTCAGAGTTCATCGTATCGGGAAGTTATGATTAGACGGTGAAACTATGGGACGTCAAGACAGGTACCTGTAAGACCATGAGTGGTCACACTAATTCTGTATATGCTGTGGCTATATCCAGTGATTCAGAGTTCATCGTATCGGGTAGTTATGATAATACGGTGAGACTATGGGACGTCAAGACAGGTACCTGTAAGACCATGAGTGGTCACACTAATTCTGTATATGCTGTGGCTATATCCAGTGATTCAGAGTTCATCGTATCGGGAAGTTATGATAATACGGTGAAACTATGGGACGTCAAGACAGGTACCTGTAAGACCATGAGTGGTCACACTAGTTCTTTATATGCTGTGGCTATATCCAGTGATTCAGAGTTCATCGTATCGGGAAGTAGAGATAATACGGTGAGACTATGGGACGTCAAGACAGGTACCTGTAAGACCATGAGTGGTCACACAGACTGAGTATATGCTGTGGCTATATCCAGTGATTCAGAGTTCATCGTATCGGGAAGTGGAGATAATACGGTGAGACTATGGGACGTCAAGACAGGTACCTGTAAGACCATGAGTGGTCACACAGACTGAGTATATGCTGTGGCTATATCCAGTGATTCAGAGTTCATCGTATCGGGAAGTTATGATTAGACGGTGAAACTATGGGACGTCAAGACAGGTACCTGTAAGACCATGAGTGGTCACACTAATTCTGTATATGCTGTGGCTATATCCAGTGATTCAGAGTTCATCGTATCGGGAAGTGGAGATAATACGGTGAGACTATGGGACGTCAAGACAGGTACCTGTAAGACCATGAGTGGTCACACAGACTGAGTATATGCTGTGGCTATATCCAGTGATTCAGAGTTCATCGTATCGGGAAGTCATGATAATACGGTGAGACTATGGGACGTCAAGACAGGTACCTGTAAGACCATGAGTGGTCACACTAATTCTGTATATGCTGTGGCTATATCCAGTGATTCAGAGTTCATCGTATCGGGAAGTAGAGATAATACGGTGAGACTATGGGACGTCAAGACAGGTACCTGTAAGACCATGAGTGGTCACACTAATTCTGTATATGCTGTGGCTATATCCAGTGATTCAGAGTTCATCGTATCGGGAAGTGGAGATAAGACGGTGAGACTATGGGACGTCAAGACAGGTACCTGTAAGACCATGAGTGGTCACACAGACTGAGTATATGCTGTGGCTATATCCAGTGATTCAGAGTTCATCGTATCGGGAAGTTATGATTAGACGGTGAAACTATGGGACGTCAAGACAGGTACCTGTAAGACCATGATTGGTCACACTAATTCTGTATATGCTGTGGCTATATCCAGTGATTCAGAGTTCATCGTATCGGGAAGTGGAGATAATACGGTGAGACTATGGGACGTCAAGACAGGTACCTGTAAGACCATGAGTGGTCTCACTAATTATGTATTATCTGTGGCTATATCCAGTGATTCAGAGTTCATCGTATCGGGAAGTAGAGATAATACGGTGAAACTATGGGACGTCAAGACAGGTACCTGTAAGACCATGAGTGGTCACACAGACTGAGTATATGCTGTGGCTATATCCAGTGATTCAGAGTTCATCGTATCGGGAAGTAGAGATAATACGGTGAAACTATGGGACGTCAAGACAGGTACCTGTAAGACCATGAGTGGTCACACAGATTCTGTATCTGCTGTGGCTATATCCAGTGATTCAGAGTTCATCGTATCGGGAAGTAATGATAAGACGGTGAGACTATGGGACGTCAAGACAGGTACCTGTAAGACCATGAGTGGTCACACAGACTGAGTATATGCTGTGGCTATATCCAGTGATTCAGAGTTCATCGTATCGGGAAGTGGAGATAATACGGTGAGACTATGGGACGTCAAGACAGGTACCTGTAAGACCATGAGTGGTCACACTAGTTCTGTATATGCTGTGGCTATATCCAGTGATTCAGAGTTCATCGTATCGGGAAGTAGAGATAATACGGTGAGACTATGGGACGTCAAGACAGGTACCTGTAAGACCATGAGTGGTCACACAGACTGAGTATATGCTGTGGCTATATCCAGTGATTCAGAGTTCATCGTATCGGGAAGTAGAGATAATACGGTGAGACTATGGGACGTCAAGACAGGTACCTGTAAGACCATGAGTGGTCACACAGACTGAGTATATGCTGTGGCTATATCCAGTGATTCAGAGTTCATCGTATCGGGTAGTTATGATAATACGGTGAGACTATGGGACGTCAAGACAGGTACCTGTAAGACCATGAGTGGTCACACTAATTCTGTATATGCTGTGGCTATATCCAGTGATTCAGAGTTCATCGTATCGGGTAGTTATGATAATACGGTGAGACTATGGGACGTCAAGACAGGTACCTGTAAGACCATGAGTGGTCACACAGACTGAGTATATGCTGTGGCTATATCCAGTGATTCAGAGTTCATCGTATCGGGAAGTTATGATTAGACGGTGAAACTATGGGACGTCAAGACAGGTACCTGTAAGACCATGAGTGGTCACACAGACTGAGTATATGCTGTGGCTATATCCAGTGATTCAGAGTTCATCGTATCGGGAAGTAGAGATAATACGGTGAGACTATGGGACGTCAAGACAGGTACCTGTAAGACCATGAGTGGTCACACTAATTCTGTATATGCTGTGGCTATATCCAGTGATTCAGAGTTCATCGTATCGGGTAGTTATGATAATACGGTGAGACTATGGGACGTCAAGACAGGTACCTGTAAGACCATGAGTGGTCACACAGACTGAGTATATGCTGTGGCTATATCCAGTGATTCAGAGTTCATCGTATCGGGTAGTTATGATAAGACGGTGAGACTATGGGACGTCAAGACAGGTACCTGTAAGACCATGAGTGGTCACACTAATTCTGTATATGCTGTGGCTATATCCAGTGATTCAGAGTTCATCGTATCGGGAAGTAGAGATAATACGGTGAAACTATGGGACGTCAAGACAGGTACCTGTAAGACCATGAGTGGTCACACAGACTGAGTATATGCTGTGGCTATATCCAGTGATTCAGAGTTCATCGTATCGGGAAGTAGAGATAATACGGTGAAACTATGGGACGTCAAGACAGGTACCTGTAAGACCATGAGTGGTCACACAGATTCTGTATCTGCTGTGGCTATATCCAGTGATTCAGAGTTCATCGTATCGGGAAGTAATGATAAGACGGTGAGACTATGGGACGTCAAGACAGGTACCTGTAAGACCATGAGTGGTCACACAGACTGAGTATATGCTGTGGCTATATCCAGTGATTCAGAGTTCATCGTATCGGGAAGTGGAGATAATACGGTGAGACTATGGGACGTCAAGACAGGTACCTGTAAGACCATGAGTGGTCACACTAGTTCTGTATATGCTGTGGCTATATCCAGTGATTCAGAGTTCATCGTATCGGGAAGTAGAGATAATACGGTGAGACTATGGGACGTCAAGACAGGTACCTGTAAGACCATGAGTGGTCACACAGACTGAGTATATGCTGTGGCTATATCCAGTGATTCAGAGTTCATCGTATCGGGAAGTAGAGATAATACGGTGAGACTATGGGACGTCAAGACAGGTACCTGTAAGACCATGAGTGGTCACACAGACTGAGTATATGCTGTGGCTATATCCAGTGATTCAGAGTTCATCGTATCGGGAAGTAGAGATAATACGGTGAGACTATGGGACGTCAAGACAGGTACCTGTAAGACCATGAGTGGTCACACTAATTCTGTATATGCTGTGGCTATATCCAGTGATTCAGAGTTCATCGTATCGGGAAGTTATGATTAGACGGTGAGACTATGGGACGTCAAGACAGGTACCTGTAAGACCATGAGTGGTCACACTAATTCTGTATATGCTGTGGCTATATCCAGTGATTCAGAGTTCATCGTATCGGGAAGTAGAGATAATACGGTGAGACTATGGGACGTCAAGACAGGTACCTGTAAGACCATGAGTGGTCACACTAATTCTGTATATGCTGTGGCTATATCCAGTGATTCAGAGTTCATCGTATCGGGAAGTGGAGATAATACGGTGAGACTATGGGACGTCAAGACAGGTACCTGTAAGACCATGAGTGGTCACACAGATTATGTATGATCTGTGGCTATATCCAGTGATTCAGAGTTCATCGTATCGGGAAGTAGAGATAATACGGTGAAACTATGGGACGTCAAGACAGGTACCTGTAAGACCATGAGTGGTCACACAGATTATGTATGATCTGTGGCTATATCCAGTGATTCAGAGTTCATCGTATCGGGAAGTTATGATAATACGGTGAGACTATGGGACGTCAAGACAGGTACCTGTAAGACCATGAGTGGTCACACAGACTGAGTATATGCTGTGGCTATATCCAGTGATTCAGAGTTCATCGTATCGGGTAGTTATGATAAGACGGTGAGACTATGGGACGTCAAGACAGGTACCTGTAAGACCATGAGTGGTCACACTAATTATGTATTATCTGTGGCTATATCCAGTGATTCAGAGTTCATCGTATCGGGAAGTGGAGATAAGACGGTGAGACTATGGGACGTCAAGACAGGTACCTGTAAGACCATGAGTGGTCACACAGACTGAGTATATGCTGTGGCTATATCCAGTGATTCAGAGTTCATCGTATCGGGAAGTTATGATTAGACGGTGAAACTATGGGACGTCAAGACAGGTACCTGTAAGACCATGATTGGTCACACTAATTCTGTATATGCTGTGGCTATATCCAGTGATTCAGAGTTCATCGTATCGGGAAGTGGAGATAATACGGTGAGACTATGGGACGTCAAGACAGGTACCTGTAAGACCATGATTGGTCACACTAATTCTGTATATGCTGTGGCTATATCCAGTGATTCAGAGTTCATCGTATCGGGAAGTGGAGATAATACGGTGAGACTATGGGACGTCAAGACAGGTACCTGTAAGACCATGAGTGGTCACACAGACTGAGTATATGCTGTGGCTATATCCAGTGATTCAGAGTTCATCGTATCGGGTAGTTATGATAAGACGGTGAGACTATGGGACGTCAAGACAGGTACCTGTAAGACCATGAGTGGTCACACTAATTATGTATTATCTGTGGCTATATCCAGTGATTCAGAGTTCATCGTATCGGGAAGTGGAGATAAGACGGTGAGACTATGGGACGTCAAGACAGGTACCTGTAAGACCATGAGTGGTCACACAGACTGAGTATATGCTGTGGCTATATCCAGTGATTCAGAGTTCATCGTATCGGGAAGTAATGATAAGACGGTGAGACTATGGGACGTCAAGACAGGTACCTGTAAGACCATGAGTGGTCACACAGACTGAGTATATGCTGTGGCTATATCCAGTGATTCAGAGTTCATCGTATCGGGAAGTAGAGATAATACGGTGAGACTATGGGACGTCAAGACAGGTACCTGTAAGACCATGAGTGGTCACACAGACTGAGTATATGCTGTGGCTATATCCAGTGATTCAGAGTTCATCGTATCGGGAAGTAGAGATAATACGGTGAGACTATGGGACGTCAAGACAGGTACCTGTAAGACCATGAGTGGTCACACAGACTGAGTATATGCTGTGGCTATATCCAGTGATTCAGAGTTCATCGTATCGGGAAGTAGAGATAATACGGTGAGACTATGGGACGTCAAGACAGGTACCTGTAAGACCATGAGTGGTCACACTAATTCTGTATATGCTGTGGCTATATCCAGTGATTCAGAGTTCATCGTATCGGGAAGTAGAGATAATACGGTGAGACTATGGGACGTCAAGACAGGTACCTGTAAGACCATGAGTGGTCACACTAATTCTGTATATGCTGTGGCTATATCCAGTGATTCAGAGTTCATCGTATCGGGAAGTTATGATTAGACGGTGAGACTATGGGACGTCAAGACAGGTACCTGTAAGACCATGAGTGGTCACACTAATTCTGTATATGCTGTGGCTATATCCAGTGATTCAGAGTTCATCGTATCGGGAAGTAGAGATAATACGGTGAAACTATGGGACGTCAAGACAGGTACCTGTAAGACCATGAGTGGTCACACAGACTGAGTATATGCTGTGGCTATATCCAGTGATTCAGAGTTCATCGTATCGGGAAGTAGAGATAATACGGTGAGACTATGGGACGTCAAGACAGGTACCTGTAAGACCATGAGTGGTCACACAGACTGAGTATATGCTGTGGCTATATCCAGTGATTCAGAGTTCATCGTATCGGGAAGTTATGATTAGACGGTGAGACTATGGGACGTCAAGACAGGTACCTGTAAGACCATGAGTGGTCACACAGACTGAGTATATGCTGTGGCTATATCCAGTGATTCAGAGTTCATCGTATCGGGAAGTAGAGATAATACGGTGAGACTATGGGACGTCAAGACAGGTACCTGTAAGACCATGAGTGGTCACACAGACTGAGTATATGCTGTGGCTATATCCAGTGATTCAGAGTTCATCGTATCGGGAAGTAGAGATAATACGGTGAAACTATGGGACGTCAAGACAGGTACCTGTAAGACCATGAGTGGTCACACTAATTCTGTATATGCTGTGGCTATATCCAGTGATTCAGAGTTCATCGTATCGGGAAGTGGAGATAAGACGGTGAGACTATGGGACGTCAAGACAGGTACCTGTAAGACCATGAGTGGTCACACTAATTCTGTATATGCTGTGGCTATATCCAGTGATTCAGAGTTCATCGTATCGGGAAGTTATGATTAGACGGTGAAACTATGGGACGTCAAGACAGGTACCTGTAAGACCATGAGTGGTCACACTAATTCTGTATATGCTGTGGCTATATCCAGTGATTCAGAGTTCATCGTATCGGGTAGTTATGATAATACGGTGAGACTATGGGACGTCAAGACAGGTACCTGTAAGACCATGAGTGGTCACACAGACTGAGTATATGCTGTGGCTATATCCAGTGATTCAGAGTTCATCGTATCGGGAAGTAGAGATAATACGGTGAGACTATGGGACGTCAAGACAGGTACCTGTAAGACCATGAGTGGTCACACAGACTGAGTATATGCTGTGGCTATATCCAGTGATTCAGAGTTCATCGTATCGGGAAGTAGAGATAATACGGTGAGACTATGGGACGTCAAGACAGGTACCTGTAAGACCATGAGTGGTCACACTAATTATGTATATGCTGTGGCTATATCCAGTGATTCAGAGTTCATCGTATCGGGAAGTCATGATAATACGGTGAGACTATGGGACGTCAAGACAGGTAACTGTAAGACCATGAGTGGTCACACTAATTCTGTATATGCTGTGGCTATATCCAGTGATTCAGAGTTCATCGTATCGGGAAGTAGAGATAATACGGTGAGACTATGGGACGTCAAGACAGGTACCTGTAAGACCATGAGTGGTCACACAGACTGAGTATATGCTGTGGCTATATCCAGTGATTCAGAGTTCATCGTATCGGGTAGTTATGATAATACGGTGAGACTATGGGACGTCAAGACAGGTACCTGTAAGACCATGAGTGGTCACACTAATTATGTATATGCTGTGGCTATATCCAGTGATTCAGAGTTCATCGTATCGGGTAGTTATGATAATACGGTGAGACTATGGGACGTCAAGACAGGTACCTGTAAGACCATGAGTGGTCACACTAATTCTGTATATGCTGTGGCTATATCCAGTGATTCAGAGTTCATCGTATCGGGAAGTAGAGATAATACGGTGAGACTATGGGACGTCAAGACAGGTACCTGTAAGACCATGAGTGGTCACACTAATTCTGTATATGCTGTGGCTATATCCAGTGATTCAGAGTTCATCGTATCGGGAAGTTATGATTAGACGGTGAAACTATGGGACGTCAAGACAGGTACCTGTAAGACCATGAGTGGTCACACAGATTCTGTATCTGCTGTGGCTATATCCAGTGATTCAGAGTTCATCGTATCGGGAAGTAATGATAAGACGGTGAGACTATGGGACGTCAAGACAGGTACCTGTAAGACCATGAGTGGTCACACAGATTGAGTATATGCTGTGGCTATATCCAGTGATTCAGAGTTCATCGTATCGGGTAGTTATGATAATACGGTGAGACTATGGGACGTCAAGACAGGTACCTGTAAGACCATGAGTGGTCACACAGACTGAGTATATGCTGTGGCTATATCCAGTGATTCAGAGTTCATCGTATCGGGAAGTTATGATTAGACGGTGAAACTATGGGACGTCAAGACAGGTACCTGTAAGACCATGAGTGGTCACACTAATTCTGTATATGCTGTGGCTATATCCAGTGATTCAGAGTTCATCGTATCGGGAAGTAGAGATAAGACGGTGAGACTATGGGACGTCAAGACAGGTACCTGTAAGACCATGAGTGGTCACACTAATTCTGTATATGCTGTGGCTATATCCAGTGATTCAGAGTTCATCGTATCGGGAAGTTATGATTAGACGGTGAAACTATGGGACGTCAAGACAGGTACCTGTAAGACCATGAGTGGTCACACACATTATGTATATGCTGTGGCTATATCCAGTGATTCAGAGTTCATCGTATCGGGAAGTTATGATTAGACGGTGAAACTATGGGACGTCAAGACAGGTACCTGTAAGACCATGAGTGGTCACACTAATTCTGTATATGCTGTGGCTATATCCAGTGATTCAGAGTTCATCGTATCGGGAAGTTATGATTAGACGGTGAAACTATGGGACGTCAAGACAGGTACCTGTAAGACCATGAGTGGTCACACTAATTCTGTATATGCTGTGGCTATATCCAGTGATTCAGAGTTCATCGTATCGGGAAGTTATGATTAGACGGTGAAACTATGGGACGTCAAGACAGGTACCTGTAAGACCATGAGTGGTCACACAGATTATGTATGATCTGTGGCTATATCCAGTGATTCAGAGTTCATCGTATCGGGAAGTTATGATTAGACGGTGAAACTATGGGACGTCAAGACAGGTACCTGTAAGACCATGAGTGGTCACACTAATTATGTATATGCTGTGGCTATATCCAGTGATTCAGAGTTCATCGTATCGGGAAGTTATGATTAGACGGTGAAACTATGGGACGTCAAGACAGGTACCTGTAAGACCATGAGTGGTCACACTAATTCTGTATATGCTGTGGCTATATCCAGTGATTCAGAGTTCATCGTATCGGGAAGTTATGATAATACGGTGAGACTATGGGACGTCAAGACAGGTACCTGTAAGACCATGAGTGGTCACACTAATTCTGTATATGCTGTGGCTATATCCAGTGATTCAGAGTTCATCGTATCGGGAAGTGGAGATAAGACGGTGAGACTATGGGACGTCAAGACAGGTACCTGTAAGACCATGAGTGGTCACACTAATTCTGTATATGCTGTGGCTATATCCAGTGATTCAGAGTTCATCGTATCGGGAAGTAGAGATAATACGGTGAAACTATGGGACGTCAAGACAGGTACCTGTAAGACCATGAGTGGTCACACTAATTCTGTATATGCTGTGGCTATATCCAGTGATTCAGAGTTCATCGTATCGGGAAGTGGAGATAAGACGGTGAGACTATGGGACGTCAAGACAGGTACCTGTAAGACCATGAGTGGTCACACAGACTGAGTATATGCTGTGGCTATATCCAGTGATTCAGAGTTCATCGTATCGGGAAGTAGAGATAATACGGTGAGACTATGGGACGTCAAGACAGGTACCTGTAAGACCATGAGTGGTCACACTAGTTCTGTATATGCTGTGGCTATATCCAGTGATTCAGAGTTCATCGTATCGGGAAGTAGAGATAATACGGTGAGACTATGGGACGTCAAGACAGGTACCTGTAAGACCATGAGTGGTCACACAGACTGAGTATATGCTGTGGCTATATCCAGTGATTCAGAGTTCATCGTATCGGGAAGTAGAGATAATACGGTGAGACTATGGGACGTCAAGACAGGTACCTGTAAGACCATGAGTGGTCACACTAGTTCTGTATATGCTGTGGCTATATCCAGTGATTCAGAGTTCATCGTATCGGGAAGTAGAGATAATACGGTGAAACTATGGGACGTCAAGACAGGTACCTGTAAGACCATGAGTGGTCACACAGACTGAGTATATGCTGTGGCTATATCCAGTGATTCAGAGTTCATCGTATCGGGAAGTAGAGATAATACGGTGAGACTATGGGACGTCAAGACAGGTACCTGTAAGACCATGAGTGGTCACACAGACTGAGTATATGCTGTGGCTATATCCAGTGATTCAGAGTTCATCGTATCGGGAAGTAGAGATAATACGGTGAGACTATGGGACGTCAAGACAGGTACCTGTAAGACCATGAGTGGTCACACAGACTGAGTATATGCTGTGGCTATATCCAGTGATTCAGAGTTCATCGTATCGGGAAGTGGAGATAATACGGTGAGACTATGGGACGTCAAGACAGGTACCTGTAAGACCATGAGTGGTCACACTAATTCTGTATATGCTGTGGCTATATCCAGTGATTCAGAGTTCATCGTATCGGGAAGTGGAGTTAAGACGGTGAGACTATGGGACGTCAAGACAGGTACCTGTAAGACCATGAGTGGTCACACTAATTCTGTATATGCTGTGGCTATATCCAGTGATTCAGAGTTCATCGTATCGGGAAGTAGAGATAATACGGTGAGACTATGGGACGTCAAGACAGGTACCTGTAAGACCATGAGTGGTCACACAGACTGAGTATATGCTGTGGCTATATCCAGTGATTCAGAGTTCATCGTATCGGGAAGTGGAGATAATACGGTGAGACTATGGGACGTCAAGACAGGTACCTGTAAGACCATGAGTGGTCACACTAGTTCTGTATATGCTGTGGCTATATCCAGTGATTCAGAGTTCATCGTATCGGGAAGTAGAGATAATACGGTGAGACTATGGGACGTCAAGACAGGTACCTGTAAGACCATGAGTGGTCACACAGACTGAGTATATGCTGTGGCTATATCCAGTGATTCAGAGTTCATCGTATCGGGAAGTGGAGTTAAGACGGTGAGACTATGGGACGTCAAGACAGGTACCTGTAAGACCATGAGTGGTCACACAGACTGAGTATATGCTGTGGCTATATCCAGTGATTCAGAGTTCATCGTATCGGGAAGTAGAGATAATACGGTGAGACTATGGGACGTCAAGACAGGTACCTGTAAGACCATGAGTGGTCACACTAGTTCTGTATATGCTGTGGCTATATCCAGTGATTCAGAGTTCATCGTATCGGGAAGTAGAGATAATACGGTGAGACTATGGGACGTCAAGACAGGTACCTGTAAGACCATGAGTGGTCACACTAATTCTGTATATGCTGTGGCTATATCCAGTGATTCAGAGTTCATCGTATCGGGAAGTGGAGATAAGACGGTGAGACTATGGGACGTCAAGACAGGTACCTGTAAGACCATGAGTGGTCACACTAATTCTGTATATGCTGTGGCTATATCCAGTGATTCAGAGTTCATCGTATCGGGAAGTAGAGATAATACGGTGAAACTATGGGACGTCAAGACAGGTACCTGTAAGACCATGAGTGGTCACACTAATTCTGTATATGCTGTGGCTATATCCAGTGATTCAGAGTTCATCGTATCGGGAAGTGGAGATAAGACGGTGAGACTATGGGACGTCAAGACAGGTACCTGTAAGACCATGAGTGGTCACACAGACTGAGTATATGCTGTGGCTATATCCAGTGATTCAGAGTTCATCGTATCGGGAAGTAGAGATAATACGGTGAGACTATGGGACGTCAAGACAGGTACCTGTAAGACCATGAGTGGTCACACTAGTTCTGTATATGCTGTGGCTATATCCAGTGATTCAGAGTTCATCGTATCGGGAAGTAGAGATAATACGGTGAGACTATGGGACGTCAAGACAGGTACCTGTAAGACCATGAGTGGTCACACAGACTGAGTATATGCTGTGGCTATATCCAGTGATTCAGAGTTCATCGTATCGGGAAGTAGAGATAATACGGTGAGACTATGGGACGTCAAGACAGGTACCTGTAAGACCATGAGTGGTCACACTAGTTCTGTATATGCTGTGGCTATATCCAGTGATTCAGAGTTCATCGTATCGGGAAGTAGAGATAATACGGTGAAACTATGGGACGTCAAGACAGGTACCTGTAAGACCATGAGTGGTCACACTAATTCTGTATATGCTGTGGCTATATCCAGTGATTCAGAGTTCATCGTATCGGGAAGTGGAGATAATACGGTGAGACTATGGGACGTCAAGACAGGTACCTGTAAGACCATGAGTGGTCACACAGACTGAGTATATGCTGTGGCTATATCCAGTGATTCAGAGTTCATCGTATCGGGTAGTTATGATAATACGGTGAGACTATGGGACGTCAAGACAGGTACCTGTAAGACCATGAGTGGTCACACTAATTCTGTATATGCTGTGGCTATATCCAGTGATTCAGAGTTCATCGTATCGGGAAGTGGAGATAATACGGTGAAACTATGGGACGTCAAGACAGGTACCTGTAAGACCATGAGTGGTCACACAGACTGAGTATATGCTGTGGCTATATCCAGTGATTCAGAGTTCATCGTATCGGGAAGTTATGATTAGACGGTGAGACTATGGGACGTCAAGACAGGTACCTGTAAGACCATGAGTGGTCACACAGACTGAGTATATGCTGTGGCTATATCCAGTGATTCAGAGTTCATCGTATCGGGTAGTTATGATAATACGGTGAGACTATGGGACGTCAAGACAGGTACCTGTAAGACCATGAGTGGTCACACTAATTCTGTATATGCTGTGGCTATATCCAGTGATTCAGAGTTCATCGTATCGGGAAGTGGAGATAAGACGGTGAGACTATGGGACGTCAAGACAGGTACCTGTAAGACCATGAGTGGTCACACAGACTGAGTATATGCTGTGGCTATATCCAGTGATTCAGAGTTCATCGTATCGGGAAGTGGAGTTAAGACGGTGAGACTATGGGACGTCAAGACAGGTACCTGTAAGACCATGAGTGGTCACACAGACTGAGTATATGCTGTGGCTATATCCAGTGATTCAGAGTTCATCGTATCGGGAAGTAGAGATAATACGGTGAGACTATGGGACGTCAAGACAGGTACCTGTAAGACCATGAGTGGTCACACAGACTGAGTATATGCTGTGGCTATATCCAGTGATTCAGAGTTCATCGTATCGGGAAGTTATGATTAGACGGTGAGACTATGGGACGTCAAGACAGGTACCTGTAAGACCATGAGTGGTCACACAGATTGAGTATATGCTGTGGCTATATCCAGTGATTCAGAGTTCATCGTATCGGGAAGTGGAGATAATACGGTGAGACTATGGGACGTCAAGACAGGTACCTGTAAGACCATGAGTGGTCACACAGACTGAGTATATGCTGTGGCTATATCCAGTGATTCAGAGTTCATCGTATCGGGAAGTAGAGATAATACGGTGAAACTATGGGACGTCAAGACAGGTACCTGTAAGACCATGAGTGGTCACACTAATTCTGTATATGCTGTGGCTATATCCAGTGATTCAGAGTTCATCGTATCGGGAAGTAGAGATAATACGGTGAGACTATGGGACGTCAAGACAGGTACCTGTAAGACCATGAGTGGTCACACTAATTCTGTATATGCTGTGGCTATATCCAGTGATTCAGAGTTCATCGTATCGGGTAGTTATGATAATACGGTGAGACTATGGGACGTCAAGACAGGTACCTGTAAGACCATGAGTGGTCACACTAATTCTGTATATGCTGTGGCTATATCCAGTGATTCAGAGTTCATCGTATCGGGAAGTTATGATTAGACGGTGAAACTATGGGACGTCAAGACAGGTACCTGTAAGACCATGAGTGGTCACACTAGTTCTGTATATGCTGTGGCTATATCCAGTGATTCAGAGTTCATCGTATCGGGAAGTAGAGATAATACGGTGAGACTATGGGACGTCAAGACAGGTACCTGTAAGACCATGAGTGGTCACACAGACTGAGTATATGCTGTGGCTATATCCAGTGATTCAGAGTTCATCGTATCGGGAAGTAGAGATAATACGGTGAGACTATGGGACGTCAAGACAGGTACCTGTAAGACCATGAGTGGTCACACTAATTCTGTATATGCTGTGGCTATATCCAGTGATTCAGAGTTCATCGTATCGGGAAGTAGAGATAATACGGTGAGACTATGGGACGTCAAGACAGGTACCTGTAAGACCATGAGTGGTCACACAGACTGAGTATATGCTGTGGCTATATCCAGTGATTCAGAGTTCATCGTATCGGGTAGTTATGATAATACGGTGAGACTATGGGACGTCAAGACAGGTACCTGTAAGACCATGAGTGGTCACACTAGTTCTGTATATGCTGTGGCTATATCCAGTGATTCAGAGTTCATAGTATCGGGAAGTGGAGATAAGACGGTGAGACTATGGGACGTCAAGACAGGTACCTGTAAGACCATGAGTGGTCACACTAATTCTGTATATGCTGTGGCTATATCCAGTGATTCAGAGTTCATCGTATCGGGAAGTGGAGATAATACGGTGAAACTATGGGACGTCAAGACAGGTACCTGTAAGACCATGAGTGGTCACACAGACTGAGTATATGCTGTGGCTATATCCAGTGATTCAGAGTTCATCGTATCGGGAAGTTATGATTAGACGGTGAGACTATGGGACGTCAAGACAGGTACCTGTAAGACCATGAGTGGTCACACAGACTGAGTATATGCTGTGGCTATATCCAGTGATTCAGAGTTCATCGTATCGGGAAGTAGAGATAAGACGGTGAGACTATGGGACGTCAAGACAGGTACCTGTAAGACCATGAGTGGTCACACAGACTGAGTATATGCTGTGGCTATATCCAGTGATTCAGAGTTCATCGTATCGGGAAGTTATGATTAGACGGTGAGACTATGGGACGTCAAGACAGGTACCTGTAAGACCATGAGTGGTCACACAGACTGAGTATATGCTGTGGCTATATCCAGTGATTCAGAGTTCATCGTATCGGGAAGTGGAGATAATACGGTGAGACTATGGGACGTCAAGACAGGTACCTGTAAGACCATGAGTGGTCACACTAATTCTGTATATGCTGTGGCTATATCCAGTGATTCAGAGTTCATCGTATCGGGAAGTGGAGTTAAGACGGTGAGACTATGGGACGTCAAGACAGGTACCTGTAAGACCATGAGTGGTCACACTAATTCTGTATATGCTGTGGCTATATCCAGTGATTCAGAGTTCATCGTATCGGGAAGTAGAGATAATACGGTGAGACTATGGGACGTCAAGACAGGTACCTGTAAGACCATGAGTGGTCACACAGACTGAGTATATGCTGTGGCTATATCCAGTGATTCAGAGTTCATCGTATCGGGAAGTGGAGATAATACGGTGAGACTATGGGACGTCAAGACAGGTACCTGTAAGACCATGAGTGGTCACACTAGTTCTGTATATGCTGTGGCTATATCCAGTGATTCAGAGTTCATCGTATCGGGTAGTTATGATAATACGGTGAGACTATGGGACGTCAAGACAGGTACCTGTAAGACCATGAGTGGTCACACAGACTGAGTATATGCTGTGGCTATATCCAGTGATTCAGAGTTCATCGTATCGGGAAGTGGAGATAATACGGTGAGACTATGGGACGTCAAGACAGGTACCTGTAAGACCATGAGTGGTCACACTAGTTCTGTATATGCTGTGGCTATATCCAGTGATTCAGAGTTCATCGTATCGGGAAGTAGAGATAATACGGTGAGACTATGGGACGTCAAGACAGGTACCTGTAAGACCATGAGTGGTCACACAGACTGAGTATATGCTGTGGCTATATCCAGTGATTCAGAGTTCATCGTATCGGGAAGTGGAGATAATACGGTGAGACTATGGGACGTCAAGACAGGTACCTGTAAGACCATGAGTGGTCACACAGACTGAGTATATGCTGTGGCTATATCCAGTGATTCAGAGTTCATCGTATCGGGAAGTAGAGATAATACGGTGAGACTATGGGACGTCAAGACAGGTACCTGTAAGACCATGAGTGGTCACACTAGTTCTGTATATGCTGTGGCTATATCCAGTGATTCAGAGTTCATCGTATCGGGAAGTGGAGATAAGACGGTGAGACTATGGGACGTCAAGACAGGTACCTGTAAGACCATGAGTGGTCACACTAATTCTGTATATGCTGTGGCTATATCCAGTGATTCAGAGTTCATCGTATCGGGAAGTGGAGATAAGACGGTGAGACTATGGGACGTCAAGACAGGTACCTGTAAGACCATGAGTGGTCACACAGACTGAGTATATGCTGTGGCTATATCCAGTGATTCAGAGTTCATCGTATCGGGAAGTGGAGATAATACGGTGAGACTATGGGACGTCAAGACAGGTACCTGTAAGACCATGAGTGGTCACACTAGTTCTGTATATGCTGTGGCTATATCCAGTGATTCAGAGTTCATCGTATCGGGAAGTAGAGATAAGACGGTGAGACTATGGGACGTCAAGACAGGTACCTGTAAGACCATGAGTGGTCACACAGACTGAGTATATGCTGTGGCTATATCCAGTGATTCAGAGTTCATCGTATCGGGAAGTGAGGATGAGACGGTGAAACTATGGGACGTCAAGACAGGTACCTGTAAGACCATGAGTGGTCACACTAGTTCTGTATATGCTGTGGCTATATCCAGTGATTCAGAGTTCATCGTATCGGGAAGTGGAGATAAGACGGTGAGACTATGGGACGTCAAGACAGGTACCTGTAAGACCATGAGTGGTCACACAGACTGAGTATATGCTGTGGCTATATCCAGTGATTCAGAGTTCATCGTATCGGGAAGTAGAGATAATACGGTGAGACTATGGGACGTCAAGACAGGTACCTGTAAGACCATGAGTGGTCACACAGATTGAGTATATGCTGTGGCTATATCCAGTGATTCAGAGTTCATCGTATCGGGTAGTTATGATAATACGGTGAGACTATGGGACGTCAAGACAGGTACCTGTAAGACCATGAGTGGTCACACAGACTGAGTATATGCTGTGGCTATATCCAGTGATTCAGAGTTCATCGTATCGGGAAGTTATGATTAGACGGTGAGACTATGGGACGTCAAGACAGGTACCTGTAAGACCATGAGTGGTCACACAGATTGAGTATATGCTGTGGCTATATCCAGTGATTCAGAGTTCATCGTATCGGGTAGTTATGATAATACGGTGAGACTATGGGACGTCAAGACAGGTACCTGTAAGACCATGAGTGGTCACACAGACTGAGTATATGCTGTGGCTATATCCAGTGATTCAGAGTTCATCGTATCGGGAAGTAGAGATAATACGGTGAGACTATGGGACGTCAAGACAGGTACCTGTAAGACCATGAGTGGTCACACTAATTCTGTATATGCTGTGGCTATATCCAGTGATTCAGAGTTCATCGTATCGGGAAGTGGAGATAAGACGGTGAGACTATGGGACGTCAAGACAGGTACCTGTAAGACCATGAGTGGTCACACAGATTGAGTATATGCTGTGGCTATATCCAGTGATTCAGAGTTCATCGTATCGGGAAGTCATGATAATACGGTGAGACTATGGGACGTCAAGACAGGTACCTGTAAGACCATGAGTGGTCACACAGACTGAGTATATGCTGTGGCTATATCCAGTGATTCAGAGTTCATCGTATCGGGAAGTCATGATAATACGGTGAGACTATGGGACGTCAAGACAGGTACCTGTAAGACCATGAGTGGTCACACAGACTGAGTATATGCTGTGGCTATATCCAGTGATTCAGAGTTCATCGTATCGGGAAGTTATGATTAGACGGTGAGACTATGGGACGTCAAGACAGGTACCTGTAAGACCATGAGTGGTCACACTAATTCTGTATATGCTGTGGCTATATCCAGTGATTCAGAGTTCATCGTATCGGGAAGTGGAGATAATACGGTGAGACTATGGGACGTCAAGACAGGTACCTGTAAGACCATGAGTGGTCACACAGACTGAGTATATGCTGTGGCTATATCCAGTGATTCAGAGTTCATCGTATCGGGAAGTAGAGATAATACGGTGAGACTATGGGACGTCAAGACAGGTACCTGTAAGACCATGAGTGGTCACACAGACTGAGTATATGCTGTGGCTATATCCAGTGATTCAGAGTTCATCGTATCGGGAAGTAGAGATAATACGGTGAGACTATGGGACGTCAAGACAGGTACCTGTAAGACCATGAGTGGTCACACAGACTGAGTATATGCTGTGGCTATATCCAGTGATTCAGAGTTCATCGTATCGGGAAGTAGAGATAATACGGTGAGACTATGGGACGTCAAGACAGGTACCTGTAAGACCATGAGTGGTCACACAGACTGAGTATATGCTGTGGCTATATCCAGTGATTCAGAGTTCATCGTATCGGGAAGTAGAGATAATACGGTGAGACTATGGGACGTCAAGACAGGTACCTGTAAGACCATGAGTGGTCACACAGACTGAGTATATGCTGTGGCTATATCCAGTGATTCAGAGTTCATCGTATCGGGAAGTAGAGATAATACGGTGAGACTATGGGACGTCAAGACAGGTACCTGTAAGACCATGAGTGGTCACACAGACTGAGTATATGCTGTGGCTATATCCAGTGATTCAGAGTTCATCGTATCGGGTAGTTATGATAATACGGTGAGACTATGGGACGTCAAGACAGGTACCTGTAAGACCATGAGTGGTCACACTAATTCTGTATATGCTGTGGCTATATCCAGTGATTCAGAGTTCATCGTATCGGGAAGTTATGATTAGACGGTGAAACTATGGGACGTCAAGACAGGTACCTGTAAGACCATGAGTGGTCACACTAATTATGTATATGCTGTGGCTATATCCAGTGATTCAGAGTTCATCGTATCGGGAAGTCATGATAATACGGTGAGACTATGGGACGTCAAGACAGGTACCTGTAAGACCATGAGTGGTCACACAGACTGAGTATATGCTGTGGCTATATCCAGTGATTCAGAGTTCATCGTATCGGGAAGTAGAGATAATACGGTGAGACTATGGGACGTCAAGACAGGTACCTGTAAGACCATGAGTGGTCACACAGACTGAGTATATGCTGTGGCTATATCCAGTGATTCAGAGTTCATCGTATCGGGTAGTTATGATAATACGGTGAGACTATGGGACGTCAAGACAGGTACCTGTAAGACCATGAGTGGTCACACAGACTGAGTATATGCTGTGGCTATATCCAGTGATTCAGAGTTCATCGTATCGGGAAGTAGAGATAATACGGTGAGACTATGGGACGTCAAGACAGGTACCTGTAAGACCATGAGTGGTCACACAGACTGAGTATATGCTGTGGCTATATCCAGTGATTCAGAGTTCATCGTATCGGGAAGTAGAGATAATACGGTGAGACTATGGGACGTCAAGACAGGTACCTGTAAGACCATGAGTGGTCACACTAATTCTGTATATGCTGTGGCTATATCCAGTGATTCAGAGTTCATCGTATCGGGTAGTTATGATAATACGGTGAGACTATGGGACGTCAAGACAGGTACCTGTAAGACCATGAGTGGTCACACTAATTCTGTATATGCTGTGGCTATATCCAGTGATTCAGAGTTCATCGTATCGGGAAGTTATGATTAGACGGTGAAACTATGGGACGTCAAGACAGGTACCTGTAAGACCATGAGTGGTCACACTAATTATGTATATGCTGTGGCTATATCCAGTGATTCAGAGTTCATCGTATCGGGAAGTCATGATAATACGGTGAGACTATGGGACGTCAAGACAGGTACCTGTAAGACCATGAGTGGTCACACTAATTCTGTATATGCTGTGGCTATATCCAGTGATTCAGAGTTCATCGTATCGGGAAGTTATGATTAGACGGTGAAACTATGGGACGTCAAGACAGGTACCTGTAAGACCATGAGTGGTCACACTAATTCTGTATATGCTGTGGCTATATCCAGTGATTCAGAGTTCATCGTATCGGGTAGTTATGATAATACGGTGAGACTATGGGACGTCAAGACAGGTACCTGTAAGACCATGAGTGGTCACACAGACTGAGTATATGCTGTGGCTATATCCAGTGATTCAGAGTTCATCGTATCGGGTAGTTATGATAATACGGTGAGACTATGGGACGTCAAGACAGGTACCTGTAAGACCATGAGTGGTCACACTAATTATGTATTATCTGTGGCTATATCCAGTGATTCAGAGTTCATCGTATCGGGAAGTAGAGATAAGACGGTGAGACTATGGGACGTCAAGACAGGTACCTGTAAGACCATGAGTGGTCACACTAATTCTGTATATGCTGTGGCTATATCCAGTGATTCAGAGTTCATCGTATCGGGAAGTGGAGATAATACGGTGAGACTATGGGACGTCAAGACAGGTACCTGTAAGACCATGAGTGGTCACACAGACTGAGTATATGCTGTGGCTATATCCAGTGATTCAGAGTTCATCGTATCGGGAAGTAGAGATAATACGGTGAGACTATGGGACGTCAAGGACAGGTACCTGTAAGACCATGAGTGGTCACACAGACTGAGTATATGCTGTGGCTATATCCAGTGATTCAGAGTTCATCGTATCGGGAAGTAGAGATAATACGGTGAGACTATGGGACGTCAAGACAGGTACCTGTAAGACCATGAGTGGTCACACAGACTGAGTATATGCTGTGGCTATATCCAGTGATTCAGAGTTCATCGTATCGGGAAGTTATGATTAGACGGTGAGACTATGGGGACGTCAAGACAGGTACCTGTAAGACCATGAGTGGTCACACTAATTCTGTATATGCTGTGGCTATATCCAGTGATTCAGAGTTCATCGTATCGGGAAGTTATGATTAGACGGTGAGACTATGGGACGTCAAGACAGGTACCTGTAAGACCATGAGTGGTCACACAGACTGAGTATATGCTGTGGCTATATCCAGTGATTCAGAGTTCATCGTATCGGGTAGTTATGATAATACGGTGAGACTATGGGACGTCAAGACAGGTACCTGTAAGACCATGAGTGGTCACACAGACTGAGTATATGCTGTGGCTATATCCAGTGATTCAGAGTTCATCGTATCGGGAAGTAGAGATAAGACGGTGAGACTATGGGACGTCAAGACAGGTACCTGTAAGACCATGAGTGGTCACACTAGTTCTGTATATGCTGTGGCTATATCCAGTGATTCAGAGTTCATCGTATCGGGAAGTGGAGATAAGACGGTGAGACTATGGGACGTCAAGACAGGTACCTGTAAGACCATGAGTGGTCACACAGACTGAGTATATGCTGTGGCTATATCCAGTGATTCAGAGTTCATCGTATCGGGAAGTAGAGATAATACGGTGAGACTATGGGACGTCAAGACAGGTACCTGTAAGACCATGAGTGGTCACACAGATTGAGTATATGCTGTGGCTATATCCAGTGATTCAGAGTTCATCGTATCGGGTAGTTATGATAATACGGTGAGACTATGGGACGTCAAGACAGGTACCTGTAAGACCATGAGTGGTCACACTAGTTCTGTATATGCTGTGGCTATATCCAGTGATTCAGAGTTCATCGTATCGGGAAGTAGAGATAATACGGTGAGACTATGGGACGTCAAGACAGGTACCTGTAAGACCATGAGTGGTCACACTAATTATGTATTATCTGTGGCTATATCCAGTGATTCAGAGTTCATCGTATCGGGTAGTTATGATTAGACGGTGAAACTATGGGACGTCAAGACAGGTACCTGTAAGACCATGAGTGGTCACACTAATTCTGTATATGCTGTGGCTATATCCAGTGATTCAGAGTTCATCGTATCGGGAAGTAGAGATAATACGGTGAGACTATGGGACGTCAAGACAGGTACCTGTAAGACCATGAGTGGTCACACAGATTGAGTATATGCTGTGGCTATATCCAGTGATTCAGAGTTCATCGTATCGGGAAGTAGAGATAAGACGGTGAGACTATGGGACGTCAAGACAGGTACCTGTAAGACCATGAGTGGTCACACAGACTGAGTATATGCTGTGGCTATATCCAGTGATTCAGAGTTCATCGTATCGGGAAGTTATGATTAGACGGTGAGACTATGGGACGTCAAGACAGGTACCTGTAAGACCATGAGTGGTCACACTAATTCTGTATATGCTGTGGCTATATCCAGTGATTCAGAGTTCATCGTATCGGGAAGTTATGATAATACGGTGAGACTATGGGACGTCAAGACAGGTACCTGTAAGACCATGAGTGGTCACACAGACTGAGTATATGCTGTGGCTATATCCAGTGATTCAGAGTTCATCGTATCGGGTAGTTATGATAATACGGTGAGACTATGGGACGTCAAGACAGGTACCTGTAAGACCATGAGTGGTCACACAGACTGAGTATATGCTGTGGCTATATCCAGTGATTCAGAGTTCATCGTTATCGGGAAGTTATGATTAGACGGTGAGACTATGGGACGTCAAGACAGGTACCTGTAAGACCATGAGTGGTCACACTAGTTCTGTATATGCTGTGGCTATATCCAGTGATTCAGAGTTTCATCGTATCGGGAAGTAGAGATAATACGGTGAGACTATGGGACGTCAAGACAGGTACCTGTAAGACCATGAGTGGTCACACAGACTGAGTATATGCTGTGGCTATATCCAGTGATTCAGAGTTCATCGTATCGGGAAGTTATGATTAGACGGTGAGACTATGGGACGTCAAGACAGGTACCTGTAAGACCATGAGTGGTCACACTAGTTCTGTATATGCTGTGGCTATATCCAGTGATTCAGAGTTCATCGTATCGGGAAGTTATGATTAGACGGTGAGACTATGGGACGTCAAGACAGGTACCTGTAAGACCATGAGTGGTCACACTAATTCTGTATATGCTGTGGCTATATCCAGTGATTCAGAGTTCATCGTATCGGGAAGTTATGATTAGACGGTGAGGACTATGGGACGTCAAGACAGGTACCTGTAAGACCATGAGTGGTCACACAGACTGAGTATATGCTGTGGCTATATCCAGTGATTCAGAGTTCATCGTATCGGGAAGTGGAGATAAGACGGTGAGACTATGGGACGTCAAGACAGGTACCTGTAAGACCATGAGTGGTCACACAGACTGAGTATATGCTGTGGCTATATCCAGTGATTCAGAGTTCATCGTATCGGGAAGTAGAGATAATACGGTGAGACTATGGGACGTCAAGACAGGTACCTGTAAGACCATGAGTGGTCACACAGACTGAGTATATGCTGTGGCTATATCCAGTGATTCAGAGTTCATCGTATCGGGAAGTAGAGATAATACGGTGAGACTATGGGACGTCAAGACAGGTACCTGTAAGACCATGAGTGGTCACACTAGTTCTGTATATGCTGTGGCTATATCCAGTGATTCAGAGTTCATCGTATCGGGAAGTAGAGATAATACGGTGAGACTATGGGACGTCAAGACAGGTACCTGTAAGACCATGAGTGGTCACACTAGTTCTGTATATGCTGTGGCTATATCCAGTGATTCAGAGTTCATCGTATCGGGAAGTAGAGATAAGACGGTGAGACTATGGGACGTCAAGACAGGTACCTGTAAGACCATGAGTGGTCACACTAGTTCTGTATATGCTGTGGCTATATCCAGTGATTCAGAGTTCATCGTATCGGGTAGTTATGATAATACGGTGAGACTATGGGACGTCAAGACAGGTACCTGTAAGACCATGAGTGGTCACACTAATTATGTATTATCTGTGGCTATATCCAGTGATTCAGAGTTCATCGTATCGGGAAGTTATGATAATACGGTGAGACTATGGGACGTCAAGACAGGTACCTGTAAGACCATGAGTGGTCACACTAGTTCTGTATATGCTGTGGCTATATCCAGTGATTCAGAGTTCATCGTATCGGGAAGTAGAGATAAGACGGTGAGACTATGGGACGTCAAGACAGGTACCTGTAAGACCATGAGTGGTCACACTAGTTCTGTATATGCTGTGGCTATATCCAGTGATTCAGAGTTCATCGTATCGGGAAGTAGAGATAATACGGTGAGACTATGGGACGTCAAGACAGGTACCTGTAAGACCATGAGTGGTCACACAGATTGAGTATATGCTGTGGCTATATCCAGTGATTCAGAGTTCATCGTATCGGGAAGTAGAGATAATACGGTGAGACTATGGGACGTCAAGACAGGTACCTGTAAGACCATGAGTGGTCACACAGACTGAGTATATGCTGTGGCTATATCCAGTGATTCAGAGTTCATCGTATCGGGAAGTGGAGATAAGACGGTGAGACTATGGGACGTCAAGACAGGTACCTGTAAGACCATGAGTGGTCACACAGACTGAGTATATGCTGTGGCTATATCCAGTGATTCAGAGTTCATCGTATCGGGTAGTTATGATAATACGGTGAGACTATGGGACGTCAAGACAGGTACCTGTAAGACCATGAGTGGTCACACAGACTGAGTATATGCTGTGGCTATATCCAGTGATTCAGAGTTCATCGTATCGGGAAGTAGAGATAATACGGTGAGACTATGGGACGTCAAGACAGGTACCTGTAAGACCATGAGTGGTCACACTAATTATGTATTATCTGTGGCTATATCCAGTGATTCAGAGTTCATCGTATCGGGAAGTAGAGATAAGACGGTGAGACTATGGGACGTCAAGACAGGTACCTGTAAGACCATGAGTGGTCACACTAATTCTGTATATGCTGTGGCTATATCCAGTGATTCAGAGTTCATCGTATCGGGAAGTAGAGATAATACGGTGAGACTATGGGACGTCAAGACAGGTACCTGTAAGACCATGAGTGGTCACACTAATTATGTATTATCTGTGGCTATATCCAGTGATTCAGAGTTCATCGTATCGGGAAGTTATGATTAGACTGTGAGACTATGGGACGTCAAGACAGGTACCTGTAAGACCATGAGTGGTCACACTAGTTCTGTATATGCTGTGGCTATATCCAGTGATTCAGAGTTCATCGTATCGGGAAGTAGAGATAAGACGGTGAGACTATGGGACGTCAAGACAGGTACCTGTAAGACCATGAGTGGTCACACTAGTTCTGTATATGCTGTGGCTATATCCAGTGATTCAGAGTTCATCGTATCGGGAAGTAGAGATAATACGGTGAGACTATGGGACGTCAAGACAGGTACCTGTAAGACCATGAGTGGTCACACTAATTATGTATTATCTGTGGCTATATCCAGTGATTCAGAGTTCATCGTATCGGGAAGTAGAGATAAGACGGTGAGACTATGGGACGTCAAGACAGGTACCTGTAAGACCATGAGTGGTCACACAGACTGAGTATATGCTGTGGCTATATCCAGTGATTCAGAGTTCATCGTATCGGGAAGTTATGATTAGACGGTGAGACTATGGGACGTCAAGACAGGTACCTGTAAGACCATGAGTGGTCACACAGACTGAGTATATGCTGTGGCTATATCCAGTGATTCAGAGTTCATCGTATCGGGTAGTTATGATAATACGGTGAGACTATGGGACGTCAAGACAGGTACCTGTAAGACCATGAGTGGTCACACAGACTGAGTATATGCTGTGGCTATATCCAGTGATTCAGAGTTCATCGTATCGGGAAGTAGAGATAAGACGGTGAGACTATGGGACGTCAAGACAGGTACCTGTAAGACCATGAGTGGTCACACAGACTGAGTATATGCTGTGGCTATATCCAGTGATTCAGAGTTCATCGTATCGGGAAGTAGAGATAATACGGTGAGACTATGGGACGTCAAGACAGGTACCTGTAAGACCATGAGTGGTCACACAGATTGAGTATATGCTGTGGCTATATCCAGTGATTCAGAGTTCATCGTATCGGGAAGTAGAGATAAGACGGTGAGACTATGGGACGTCAAGACAGGTACCTGTAAGACCATGAGTGGTCACACAGACTGAGTATATGCTGTGGCTATATCCAGTGATTCAGAGTTCATCGTATCGGGAAGTAGAGATAATACGGTGAAACTATGGGACGTCAAGACAGGTACCTGTAAGACCATGAGTGGTCACACTAGTTCTGTATATGCTGTGGCTATATCCAGTGATTCAGAGTTCATCGTATCGGGAAGTAGAGATAATACGGTGAGACTATGGGACGTCAAGACAGGTACCTGTAAGACCATGAGTGGTCACACAGATTGAGTATATGCTGTGGCTATATCCAGTGATTCAGAGT